>JAJOOS010005953.1:0-11200 GCA_029582725.1 Solanum chiquidenum | reverse complement strand
GAAAGGGTGAGGGCTGCAATCCAAAGATCATTTGAAGGTGCAGAAGCCATATTTAGTGTGAAGACAGTTTTAGCACTTCTGATACTAATCTATGGAAGTACCAATTATTTTTAACCTCACAATGAAATAGCTCTAAATTTTAGCTCAATATATCCTGTCTTTGTTAAGTACTCATTCTTAAAGGTAGTGCCCAAAAGGTCTGTGTCAAGCTAGAAAAGTAAGAATGAAGTTGCTGGTCAATAAAAGGGGATTCCTAATGCAGGTAACTCTGTCTACCAAGGTTTTGACTGATGGAAAGAAATTACTTACTGTAATTGTATGAAATTCAACATCATTTTATACATTGTTTAGTTAGCTGATAATGCGAATTAGTCGTTGTAATCCTTGCATAACTTGTATATCAACCACACGACCCGTAATGTTTTTGCCTTCGATGAATTTAAACCTGAGACCTCCTTTAACTTAATTTATCACTATGCCACATCCTTGGTGCAATTCACCAATCCCATATTCCTTGGCAAAAACTCAATACTCTAATAATATATCAAATATATGACATAACATACCAATAAGAGACATTTTTGCCAAGGAAAACTCAATACTCTAATAATATATATATATATATATATATATATATATATATCATATCATTTATCATATCATATATATTACTATAAGTGGGAAGCTCCAAAGTGTAAAGTTGAAATACCATTTTACTCCTATACTAAATTTTTTTTTTTAAAAATCATAAAACTTTTTTCTAAAATCATATATTATTAGTTATTATATATTAAATATAAATATTATGGGATGCTAAAAGTCTATTTTCTTTTTTAATGATATAGTAAAATGTCTGAAGAATTTGAAAAGTCAGTTTATATATTAAATATAAATATTATGGGATGCTAGAAATTTACTTTTTTTTAATGAAATAGTAAAATATCTGAGGAATTTGAAAAGTTGGTTTTCCATTAAAAACATAATAATAATAATAATAATAATAATAATAATAATAATAATAATAATAATAATAATCATATCATCATATATATTATTAAAACTGGGAAGAAACTTAGGAAAAAGTTGAATTGTTGTTTTTCCCTATATTAAATTAAAATGTTATAAAATATCTAATTTATTAAATATTCTATCATTAATTAAGAATATCATATTAAGTTTTACAATAATATAATTAATATGTATTTGAGTGTACATATGGATGGATTAATTTCCTTGGTACTGCCACTTATTTCAGTACTCTAGAATGACTAATCATTTTTCAATACCAATTCAATTTTTTAAAGTTCTTTTCAACTTCTACCAGTAAGCTTTCATAATTTTATAAATAGCCGGATCAATGAATCATGCTAGACTAGATCCATTGATGTTCTCCCCCTCCTCTTCTTCTTCTAAATTCATCTTCAATGTGACTGGTAAGAATTCCATTGATATTTCTCATATATCGGCCCTCTTAATCATCTATTAAATTTTTATTATGCTTGATTATGAATTATTCTTGGGCTGCTAATAATTCTATCACGGCATACATAGTTTCTTCCTTTATAAATTGGACATAAAATGCTTGTCCACTATGAAAATTTTAATTTATTGGTTATTCTTTCTTATTCAGATTAATATATTGCTTTGTTTTACCTTTTTCATTTTGTATGCATATGATGACATGTATATTTTTTTTAAAAGTTAATTGTGTTGATATTACACATGTCTCTATACATAAGTTAGGCCTATATAAATTTTATATAATAATAAAGGTCAAACGTGCAAGGCACGTACTCAGAACTAGTATTATTATAAGTGGGAAGTTTCAAAATGAAAAGTTGAATTACCATTTTATCCCTACACTAAATATAAATTAAATCAAATATCTTAATAAATAATAATATTTTAATTATATAAAGATAACATTAAAAGTCCAGCAACTATAATTTTAAAATATAAAACTTATTAATAATCATATGCATTGAACCGGATAAGCAATAGATGGTTTATCTGCCAGTAATTATTATAGTAGCAAATTTCCTCAATATTAATTAGAATACAACCTTTTCACATTCCAACATTTATTAGTTTGATTGAAGCTTCTACATGCTATATTTGTTCATCTATCAATACTTATTATAGCATATTATCTTAATATATAGTAATTTAGAATACAATGTTTTCTCAACAAAAATTTCTTGTGTAATTTTTGTTCATTCTTTTTCTTAGTTTTTTTTGTACTTGCAATGTATAAATCTCATAACAATGGCTGTACGTAGCTGTTATTTGGAAGTTGGAAAGAACATTGTATCATTGTTTAAGTCTTTTCGTCTCCAACAATAAATTTTTTGATTTTCTTTAGTTACCTAACTTAATTGATAATGAATGATTTTATCTATTCCATTAAATTATGCTCAATGATCAACTTATATAAATGAATTCATATCAAGAATATGTACACCTCTCTCCATTAGGGGAAGCAGTAGAGGAAAGATTTTAAAGAGTAAGTTCATTTTTCAGCTTTGTTATTTTTTGTGAACGTGTTCGTAAAAATATATTATTCTTGTTTATATAATATTTTATGAGTTTTAAGTTTTATAAATTATCAATGTTTCTTATATTCATGTTTATGAGTTAAAATCAAACTGATGTATTGACATAGAAGTGTTAGAGATTGACTTTTGGTCCTCTTATATGTCATACCTTTACCATTAGCTTTGAGTCTTTGCTTAGCTTGAAGTTGTTTGAAACTTTAATTTTTGATACCTTAAATTTACTGAAGTTGGTAAAAAAAAGTGGATAAATGAAAAGTATAGGTATTCATATATAATATTTTGGTGATATATGTTTATTAATGTTTTCCTAATTATATGATTAAAGTGGATGAATGAAACTACTTTATCCGTTGAAATCGGTAATCAAAACAACAAATGGAATACACATCAAGAACATTACTTATGAAAGAGTATCATGTAATATATCAATACATTAAATGTTGCTCAAAATATAATTCATTATACATTTTACCTATCTAGATAAATTTAGTTGTTTAATTTTGTAGTTTCAAATAATATTTAATCATCTAATATTGTTCAACGAAGATGTCATTTGAATATAAGTTGACTATTCATCTATTTTAGCTTGTACTTTTTCACTTTATTCTATTATTCATTATAATGTATTTTTGTTATAATTTATTTTGTATAAACTACTTGTATGGGACACACGTCCAGAAACTAGTTATATTAAAAGTGGGAAGCTCCAAACTACAAAGTTAGATTACCATTTTACCACTAAAACTAATAAAATGTTATAATAAAAAATATTTAATTAATAAAATACTAAATAGTAATCATATCATACTATAATAAATACTAAGTGGGAAGGTATTAAGTCAAAATTTGCTCATATAATAATAATAATAATAATTCAACATCATTTTATACATTGTTTAGTTAGCTGATAATGCGAATTAGTCGTTGTAATCCTTGCATAACTTGTATATCAACCAGACGACCCGTAATGTTTTTGCCTTTGATGGAATTTGAACCCGAGACCTCACAGTTTTCCTTTAACTTCATTTATCACTATGCCACATCCTTGATGCAATTCACCATCCCATATTTCTCTATCATTAGATTTAGATCTCACATCATAACAAATTAAGATCAGACAGTGTGATCAGTATATAAGCCAATTTTTGCGACCATAAAGATAAGACCTATGTTGTTTGGACTTTCCAAAATGTTGTCGCTCTTGTGTTGGATTCTTAAAAAATACATTACTTTTTGGAGAATCCGATATACGAAGGGACATATTTGAATAAATCTAGAAACATTGGATAAGACAGGAATGGTTAACGTCAAATGCAATCTCATCAACTCATCAATTCATCAATAATGCAGAAGTGACCAAAGTGGTTTGAACTTTGAATTGGGGAAAAGGAAAGGCTGCTTTGGTCATATTTGCCAACGAAAACTCAATACTCTAATACCATATATATATTAAACAAATTCTGAAGAATAAAAATATGTTGGATAAGACAAAATTGACTCTTGAAAGTCTGCAGAACCACAATATGAATATGAATATACCTCCACAAAATCATCACAGAATTATGACTTAAACCTAAAGTACATCTTTATGTTATATAAGTGAATAAAAAACATCCTTGTAGTATCTAAAAAATTACAAGATTCATCTCTTTGTCTATTATTATTTTTAAGAAACTCACGCCACCAACAAAAAAAAAGTGTCAATTCGAATGAATATATGTACACATGGTTAAGCTAGTCAAGTTAGATGATTTTTTTAATTTTTAGAAATTGAGGGTTTAAATCGTATTCAGACAAAATATATTCAAATTCTAAATATTTTTTGTAAAAAGTATAGCCAAATACAACTCCAACTTCAAAAATTTCAAATAAAGTAATTATTTTTTTATTTTCATAACTAAACGTTTACATAATTACAATAAATTTCCAGCATTTCTGTACATTATATGAAATGTGAATTGCATTGTATAATAACATACATACATACTAAATATTTTATTAAAGAAAATCTCTAAATAGTTGGGCGTAATATTTTTTTTAAAATAATTTTTTTTACATAATCTTTCTAACCATCAGAACCTACTGTATAAATATTTCAAGACTTACGTATTGTTGCAAGTCAATTTACTTGATGATGCAAAAAACATATAAACTAATAACACACAAAAATTAAATTCTGAGAATGAAAGATTCATTTCCTATCCATATCCTTATTCTTTTTGGGCAACTTTGATCTTCTTGTCGTGGCTAAGACATGACCAATTTTTTTTTTTATTGGTTCAATCAGTTTCTTAATAAAATAGAGTGAAGGATGATTCTTGTTATTTTTTTATGGGTTAAAAACTTAAGTATACAAATATATAGCCTTAATTACCAGTAGATAACAATATTTTTATTTTTCATCTAGATAACAATAATTTTTTCAAATATAGGAAATATATTATAGAAATAAAAATTAAAATAAAATAAAATAGAAGCGTACTAATAAGGACCCATGATTTTCAGTGAAACCATAATTTTCTCAGATTCTTTTACCTTCCACAATTTACTCTAGTTTGTTAGATGTTCTTTTCCATCAAAAAAGGTGTTTTAACAAAAAATAAAACCGCTCTACATCTCTATTCTGAATGTTTAATCAACTATGGATACCAACATTGTTTCAATTCTACATCAACACAACGAACGATGGGACACATCAGGTATGTGTGATAACTAACAACTGAATTGGTGATAGTTTTAAGTAATGTATGTAACTTATTTGGTGTTTTTATTTTCCGTGATCGTTATATTTTAAACGATTTGGTTGGGTATATATTTTTTTGTTACAGAAATTTGGTGTTTATTTCTTAAATTTTAATTCGAAATCTGACAATATTAGGATTGCATGATTATATATGACGGATTATTTTAAGTCGTTTAAAACCATGAAGATCGAAGTTGAAATGGGGTAGATACTGTGATGTAATCGATAGTATATATTAACTTGATATTCATCTACCAATTCGTGATTGTTTTGAGGTATCTGTTATGGTGTAATTGTGAGAGTTTTTTAAGTTGATTATGACAGTGTATATTATTGTATTTTGGTAGATTATTTGGTGAAATTGATGGTCATGATTTAACGCCAAAATTTGGTGATTTTTTTTTTGGTAAATGATTAGGCTTAATTGATAGGGTCTGTTGTGAATGATATAGTGATAAAAAATATTGTATATTATGTTTTAAATGAACACCATCATACTTTAGTTTTTATTGGTATATTTTGTTGGTTCAATTGATACATATAATGGTATATGTATTGAAGTACTTGATGGTGTAATTATGACGGTTTAGGTGTATTATTGAAGTTTTTGTTAAGTTGATTATGACGTGTATTATTGATTGTATTTTGGTTGATTATTTGTTGAAATTGAATGTCTATTTTTAGTTCTGTATTAACGCCATATCCAGTGAATTTTTGTTGGTAAATAACTATGAGTTTATATATAGGTTTTTAATAAACACCAACATTCTTTAATTATTTGGTATATTTTGATGATGTAATTAATGTATTTATTGGTCCATACAATGACGTAATTGTTAGATTTTAGGTATATCCATTGAAAGTTTACAGAAGAAATATTAAATTGGTTATATTATATGATTAGCATTTTCATATAAGCAAAAACAATTCTGTAAATCAATATGTTTAATTTGAATACGTTGAAATAACCATTCTATTTGTATGTGATATATGTGATAACACTAATTTAATAAATTCACTAATTATTATGGAGATTAACTAACGATACGTTGTAATCTAATACAGGTAAGTACGTTGATTACAATATTGAAGGAGTGATATGTGATGCTAACACCAAATATGAAAGATTCATAACGATATGGGTGTCCAAGTTTATTTAGATGTTGAATGGTAGTTGCACTTTTATCAAACATTGATTAGTGTTGAACGGTTTATTCATATTATTGGTGAGTTAATTGTAATACAAGTTGGTGTTAGAATGTGTGATTTTCAAACTATTGGATCTATAATCAAAATTAATTGGCTAGTTCTTGGCTATTGGTGTAATTATCGTTGTAATGTTGGTGAGTGCATGTTAGGTTAATACAGTGTTGTTTTCTTGATGGCAAATGCAACATGTTCATAATAATTGGTGCTAATTATTATGGCTGAATGTTGGTATTATATACGAACCTATCACATTAAATTCTAAACGACCAAATATACTTAAAAAGGGTAGTTTGACACATATATACCAAAACAATTAAAGCATTCTTCATTCATTTGAATACAATATCGTAATTACGTAATATTGACGTAATAAGCACATACACAATTGGTGTAATGGTGGTAGAATAAGCACAAAATTAATAGTAATATTGGTGTAATAAGCAAAACGTTAACAATGGTGAAAAGTATGGTGAAAGGAATCGTGAACCGTATGAACTGAAGGAAGATCAATGGTTAGAAATATGAAGATAGACGGAAGGAAAGAGAAAAAAACTACCAACACAATACTTCACTACCATATTCACCACCTCCATATATTAAAATAGATAAATTATTAACAAGAAATACACCACAATTACTAGAAAGTATAAACACACCATTGGCTTTCACATTTCAACTATGATTTTTACTTAGAGTGAAATTTAATTATTTTTTTGAGCAAGTTATTTATTGGTTAAAAATACACCAAACTTAACCCACAATGTACACTATTTAATAATATACTTACTTTAAAGCTAAAATTATAAAATGGGTGTTTTGAGTGTAATGATTTATAATAGGAATGAAATTTGATTATATTTTAGTGTAAGTTATTCATTATGATTTAAAAAATGATTATCAATATTTGTTCAAAATATATGTCATTTAATATATTAATTTCTTTTTAAAACTAAAATATATGAAATTGGAGAGAAGTAACAGAACTCTGCGCAAAAAATAAAAATAAAATTGAAGAGAGAAAAGAAGTTTTTATTTCATTAGTAATCGTATCAAATAAGGAAGGTAAGTAATAGTACGAATCCTATTAACAAGGTCACTCCCAAAAAATTAACATAAAAAAAGTATAAAAGCCAACCAATAAATGTGTCCATTTAAATAAGAATAGAAGAGAGAGAATTTTTATTTTTTTACCATAGTAATTTTATATCAATTGGGATTGTATAGAAAATTGGTAACATAAAAAGTTTTACCTTTACATAGATAGTATAAAAAAGGAAGAAAAATAAAATATGATATAAAAGAAAGTACAATTATCATAAAAGATGAGAGAATAAATAACAGTAACGTGTGAAGTTGAAATTGTAATTGGAGAAATAAAAACGAAAAAAATTTAATATCATAATCATCATCCCCACAAATTAGGCCCATAATCTCAAAAGTAGGAGAGAAGAAAATTGAAAATTAATAATTAATTTAAATATCATGTGTATGTGTTTGTGGTATATGTGTTGGTGTAGTTAAATTACTGGTTATTTTTTAATAGGTAAAAACTATTTAGGGGATGTGAAATGAGAGAAGGTTATAATTATTTGATTGAATAAAAAAATAAAAGAGAGAAAATTAATATATGTACAAAATAGGTAACTATATGACTAAAATTGTGGTTGAAAAGACAAAAAATAATTACCATATATTGGTGTACTGAATAAAAAAAATAAGAGAGAAAATTAATATATGTACAAAATAGGTAACTATATGACTAAAATTGTGGTTGAAAAGACAAAAAATAATTGTCATAATTATCATTTCCATTAAAACCGCCCATAACCCTCCAAAAAGGAAAAACAATATTGGTAAATAAATTATAAAAAAACTAATTTTGTAATTAAAAAGTAGTATGTACATATATTGCTAATTAAGATCTTAAATAGTATATTCTGGTAATTTTTCCTTTTTTTATAGTATAAGGATGTTTTTTGCTTACCTAGATAATATAAGGATGCACATTAAATGTCTAATATATGGTCCCTAGACCCGCTTTGATTAAAAAAAAGAAAAAAAGATGTATATTAAATTTGAGTCATAGTTAAGAGATGATTTTAACCAAAAACTCCTTCAAACATCAAAGCAAAAACAGTAAAACAACTGTTTTTTCACAAATTTCCAAAAACAACCCTTTTATCTTTTTCTTTCTATTCTTTTGGAGAAACAAAAATTAAAGTTTCTCACTCGATTGATAGTCTATTTGACCAAGCTTTGGTGAAGCCAAAAGTGCTTATTGAGAGAGTGGAGTTGTCTGACCAAGCTTTTAGGATAAAAATAAGTGTTTTCGAGTAGTAACATAAGTTGACAAAAATTGCTTTACTCCTAAAGCACTTTGAAATCTTGATCAAACACAAATCAATGATATTTCCAAAAAAATAATAACTTCTTTCAATGACCACTTCTAACAAAAAATACTTTTCAAAATAAACAAACATTACATTAGTCATCCTAAAAATAAAGGACAAGTCCGGTTATACCAGCACTCGTTGTTTACAACAAACTAATGAATGTTGTCATACCCATATTGGATCCTCAGGATCTAATACATGCATGCACCAAGCTGACATTTTTGAAAGTCCAGAAGATAAGAACGGGTCAATGCGATCGCGTCTCCTCAGACCTCAGCAATAATAATGCAGTAGTGACCAAAATTGGTTTGAACTTTGAACAGGTGAAAGAAAGTGACCAGCCAACATCATGTTTTATTTAAAATACGTACTCTGATATTATAAATATCATGTCAAGGTCCTTATAGTTTCTTGGTTTTACTGATATAGCTTGAAATTCGGTAACCTGGGAGTAGGGATGACCAATAGCCTCTCACTTTTCTTGAGGACGAGTCCAAATCCCTCCGAAAGATCAACGTTTTCTCCCTCAGGGAGTTTCCAGTCAAAGGAATGAAGCAATGAACCCAATATAAACATAAGCATTTTCTCTGCTAAAGGAATTCCAGCACAAATTCTTCTCCCTGATCCAAATGGAAGGTACTTCATATTATTTCCAGCATAGTCTAAATTCGTCGAGGGACTCAAAAACCTTTCAGGTTGGAATTCTAGTGGACTTTCCCACACTTGAGGATCCCTATGAATTGCATAAACATTCAAGAATACTTTAGTTCCCTCAGGTATTTTGTATCCACCTACTATTGCACATTGGCTCGGGCGCTTTGGGAGAAGCAGTGGTAATGCAGGGTGTAAACGTAACGTCTCCTTTAAAACAGAGTCAAGATAATGCAGATTTGGTAAATGGGATTCTTCAACAATGTTATTCATCCCTACAACATGTTTCAATTCCTGCTGCACCTTTGACATTATCTCTGGATTATTCAGAAGCTCAGACATTACCCACTCAACCGTCGTGATTGTAGTGTCAGTCCCACCGATCACAATGTCCTACAATGCAGAAACATATATGAAGACAGGGGAAATGAAATTACTTGTAGTAGGAATTTTGTTTTGTTTATTGAGTTCTGGATAAATTATTTATACATATTAAGTGAATTTCTTACTATAAGTACATAGTTCAGGTCAAAGCTACTAGTTCTGCCGAACTTGTAACTTCTTGTGGGTCTGCCCCTGGGAGTGGGGGTGTTGGGGGGGGGGGACATTCATGTTTAGTATGAGTATGTATATCTTTACAAAACTAAAAATAACAGGACAAATCGGTGCATAAAGCATCCCGCGCTAGCAGGGCTGGAGAAGGGCCGCACCACAAGAGGTGTGATATAGACAACCTACCCTAATGCAAACATTAGTGGCTGCTTCCACCGCTTGAATACGTGACCAATATGTGATTCGAGAATGGATTTGAGTTCTTAACTTAGCTGTTCAAATCACATAATTAGCTAAAATAGTCTTAAAAAGTTCATATGATTGACAAAGCAATATAGAAAAGATAAAGGGACTATTTAACTTACCACCAAGATGGCCTTAATTTTCACCAAGTCCAGTGATATACCAATGTCTTTCTGCTCCATTATCTCTAACAGGATCTGTATAAGATGTTTCTTCTCATTCCTCTGGATTTCACTCTCTCTTCGGTCCGAAAGCATCTTCATGCATTCACTTATGGCAGGGTCCAATATATTATCAACCAACTTCAAAAGAGCCTCCATCTCTTTCTTTATTCCTTGTAAGTCAAACCTGGCAAGCATAGGGAAGAAGTCTGATATGTTTGGCTTTCCCATCACTTGACTATATTTCACCACCAATTCCCTGAATTCATTTCCATCTTTTTTATGCTTCTCCATCTCCTCTACAAAATTGCTGCCGAAGATCATACTCATGATTACATTCATTTCAGTTACAAAGGCCAATTCACCAATATCAGTGAGGCTGCCAATCTTGGTATGCACATTTCTGATTGTCTTTCTGACCTCGTGTCTCCGAAGGCTATAACAGGCCTCAAGGTTCCTGTTGCTTAGCATCTCCCTTACGAACAGTTTGCGCATATCACGCCAGTAGGATCCATAGGGAGAAAATCCAATATCTAGTCCACCATATGTAGCCACTAATCCTGCAATTGGAGGGTCACGGTTGGCAAAAACGGAATCTTGATCGCGAACAACTTCTTTGGCTAAGGATGGTGAATTCAACACAACACATAGTTTTCCTCCTAGCCAAAACTTGTATATTGGACCATACTGTTG
>JAJOOS010005952.1:0-21254 GCA_029582725.1 Solanum chiquidenum | reverse complement strand
AAAGAATATTTGGTCCTGACATATGATTAGTGTAGTAATAAAGAAGGTTTGAAAATTTGCTTTAAGTCACAATTCCAATTTCCAATTGTGATATTCTAGCATTCTTTTGTATCCCCTTGTATAAATATATTGGTCTAGTATGGTCAATGAAGTATGGTGCGAATCAGAAAGTGTCAGGTTTAAACCCCAACCGATGCAAAAATACCAGGTAAGGAGTAAGGACAGGTTGATGGACAGAGTTACTCAGTATTTACTGGTGTGAGGTAGCAAATACACTTGATATTTAGTCAAAGTGCAAGCAAACTGGCACCAAGTTCATTGTTATCAAACGAAAAGACACATGTATGGCTCATTTGGTCCTTGAATATGATTAGACCCTTTTTTTTCTTATAACCGTGGTGTTTGGACCAACTTCTACACAACTCGACTAATTCCACATATACCTGTCACCTGTCACCTCCCACCAGCAACAAATGCCACATACCTCGATCCAAATCAACTAGTGTTTTTGTTTCTATTGAGAACTGAAATACTTAACTCACGTCTTTGACCACTAAGCCTACCCTTAGGTGCCATATGATTAGATCAAACTTCAAAAGCAAAAACAAAACAAAAAAGGAAGACAAAAGAAAAGAGAGAGAAAAACACTTCCCACTATATGTCTAGAAATGTATCTCATAAATCTAACACTTACAGCAATTCGGCATAAAAACATCAACAAAGTAAACAATTAGATAAAATTTGCTGCTGGTTATTCACAGTTAGATTATTATAAACTTACAGAAATTGAAGGTCTGCAAGAAAGTCGCAGGGACATTGACATGGCCACAGAAATGGACTATAATTTCAGATTTTTGCTCTCAATTTCCTTATTTTTAGGTTCTCTGCTGTTCCGCCATCGAACGTATCGACTTCCACGTCGAACAATTCTCCACCGCTCACAGCTGAAAGAGGGGAAATTGCAATGTTTTCTCTCAGTTTACATATGTCGTTGATTTTTTTATTTTTTTTTATTTTTGTTGTAATAGTTTTTTATTGGCATAATATGTACGGTATTAACATCAACGGATAATTATAACTGTGTCACAAGTAGACACTTAAATTTATATAAAATTAAATAAATAAATATATTCGTTCTATATGATCCTATATGACACAGTTAGATATTTAAATTTATATAAAATTAAATAAATAAACATATTCGTTCTATATGATCTTATATGACAATTTTGCGTCTTATGTGGCGTTCTACATATATTTTGTCATGTAGAATATGTATGTTTGTTTGTTCAATTTTATACAAGTTTAAGTGTTTACTTCTGCACATTTAAAGTTGGAGGTTATAGTTGTCCGCTGAACTCCCACAAATTTTATTTCTCATAAGTCATAACCTTAGATTTGAATAGAGGTGTGCAAAAACCGAACTGACCAATAAATCGTACCGAAAAAATGTTAATGGTCATTGTTATTGGTTATTGGGTTAACGGATTTTATAAAAAAAATATTGGGTTATCGATTTGGTATCGATTTTTAGTATTGGGTTATTGGGTAAACCGATAACTCATTAAGACGATAATAAGTTACTACTATACCCTTCATAAATATTAAATATTAATAATTTAACATAACTAGACACTATATCAGTACTCTACAGTACGGTCTACACACTTGACACATCATAGTACTTCTACGTCACATAAAAAATTCCATATTATGTTTTGGTTGCAATATGTTATTGTAAGTCTTCGTACTACAATTACTCTTATTGATGCAATTTCTCATTATATTTCTTGTTTCACTATATCAAAAAATTTATAGCTGATTTGCTTGTCTCACTGTATCGTGCCAAGTTGTTAGAGAGGTGAGAAATCATATATTTATTTTATGATCATTTTCTTATTGAGTAAATAAAAAATCGAACTGTGAACCAAAAACCGATAAACCAAAAATCCATAAAGAATATCTTATTAAAAAACCGAAAATCGATAAATCGAATCGATAATACATAAAATCAAACCAAACCGATCGATGCACACAAAGCGCTTTTTAAAATAAAAATAAATTGCAAGGCTAATATATAAAAAATGATTTTTTTTTTAATTTAGTAAGATGGACAACTAATATGTCATAACTGTTTTTAATATAATGATCAATTAATATGGGACCGAGAAGTAAATATTTATTACTTTATTTGTTTTATCATTTAAATACTTTCTCAATATTTTGTAATTTGTATGAATTATAATATTTTTATATAGTTGTAAATATATTGGAAACCAAACGGCATAAATGATATTCCAAGCTTGTTATCTCTTTTCCGATTCATCCAACACCCTCAAAATCCACTTCTTTACTATCCCACCACTCCGTCCTCTAGAATCCCTTGTCCTGTCTTTATCTCATCTTCAAAATATTTTACTAGATTATATATATAAAAAAATAATATTAAGACAATAAATAAGAAATTCATTTATTTTTCAAAAAATTAATTTTTTTTCTCCATATTTTATTCAGATTGAGACATGTTAATGTTGATAAAAACAAATGGACCTCAGTTCAGTTCATGTAAGGCAGAGGGCAGAACAAATAAGATGACCCTTCCTTTCATCTCCTCTTAATTACTATAACACACAATGTCCGCCATTTGCTCAGTAGCTTGCTCAAATCCCCTTCAAAATGGCTTTTTTCAAGGCCTCCCGAGCATATCCATTAATACCCCATTGCAGTTGAAAACGAGAAACCGATCCTTAATTGTGTCATCAAATGAGGATGAATTGGTTCCAACTTATTCAACGAGACGAGCACTGAATGTATCCATTTTGACAGTGTTACTGTCGATACCTTTCTCAAGCTCCGCTATTGCCATTGATGAGGTGTTAGAGCTTGAAAGATATACGGATTCAGCTGAAGGTTTCACTCTCCTCAAACCCTCTTCTTGGAGTAAGGTTCGATTTGCCCTTATTTTACCCCTAAATTAATTGATAATTGATTATTGTATTTGAAGTTTTTCACTAATTAATCAGCTACCAAAAAATATTCTGCTTTTTTGTTTGCTTAGGTTAATTGTAAATGTAAACTATATTAGGCTATCTGGCCAAGTTTCTGTGTAGTCAAATGTCCTTTTTATTTACTCTTGCATATCAATTTATACGATGTAATTTGACTTATACGGAGTTTAAGAAAGGAAGTCTTTTGAGACTTGTGGTTTCAAGTAAGTCGTAGTTTGGTTAAAAGTCGTTTCATTTAGGGTAAAATGAGCATTTTGAAGTTAAATTGTTAACAATGTAGAAATGTGACATTCTTGTTTGAACGGACAAAAAATGAAAAATGAGTGATAAAAATTGGGACAAGGGAGTAATATTTTAAAAAGCTTAGGTTTTTGGCCATTTTAGGGGAAAGGTGTTTTTAGGCTGAAAAAATTGAGTTTTCGAAGCACTTTTGGGACATCGATCAAGCACAAATTGATGATTCTAATATTAAAAGATGCTTTTCAAATTGGTTTGCCAAACATACTCAGCTACTTTCCAAAAACACTACTTTTGGAGAATCCGACACGCACTCTTTGACATTTTTTAGAGTCCGAACAACATAGCTTTTCAGTGTTGATTACAACCCTAGACCAAAATTGTTATCATGATTGATGTTGGGCAAATCCTTACTCTATCACGCACACATAATTGGAAGGAGAAAAGAATCACTTTCAGAGTTGTACCAGATGAAGAGGTTTTGGATACTGATTATGCTATTATTGGGTTCTTCAGGTTGATAAAGCTGGGGCAACTGCCCTGTTTCAGGATGCAAACAAGGGATCCAACAATGTGGGCGTCGTGGTTATCCCTGTAAAAATAACAACCCTTGGTCAATTCGGAACTCCACAATTCGTGGCAGATAAGTTAATTCTGGCTGAAAAACGCAAGGTCAGAATCCTTTTACTTTTGCTGTTCTTCTGTTTTCTCGCTGTTCCGAAACTACATTTACTAATGAGGAACTGCTATACTAGCAAGAGGAAGAGTATTGATGAGGTTGAAATTCTAGTGGTTATTGTTCGTATATTTTGCATCATCTCCATTTACTTGGTAATATCTTTTATGTTGGTAAAGGAGGTGAATCCTATCCGAAAGTAACAACATCAACATACCTAGTGAAATCCCACAAGTGGAGTCTGGGGAGGGTGGGGTGTATGCGGACCTTACCACTACCTTGTGGAGCTGTTTTTGAAAGACCCTCAGCTCAAGTGCAGCAAATCCAAGAACAAAAGAAGAAGAAAATAGTGTAGAAAACATAGCAACTAACAAAGGAAGCGGTGTAAAGCCTACAAGAAAGGAACAAGAACAACAAAAGAGTATGATAGTCGAAACATATTAAACAACAAACAATGATAGTTATCATAAGCAAGAATAATACGGCTAGTACAACGACAAACACCAACAAGCCTGAACCCTCGAAAAGCAATAACAACTTTCCACTACCTACTAACCTTCTACCTTATCCTACAATCCTATCAGCAAGTGAGATTTTTAAATTTGGACTTTATAGAAGGATGTGAAAGACTGTAGATCCCACTGAATTTTTTTGCTTCTAAGGATTATTGGCAACTAATAGTACTATGTCTTTTTTACTTTTAGGAAAGTACAAAGGAGGCTGAAGTGGTTTCAGTATCGGAGAGAACGGGTGAAGGAGGTCTTCAAGTATATGAGTTTGAGTACAAGGTTGATAGCACAAGGGGAGGGTTGAAGAGGATACTTTCTGCTGCATTTGTGGCGTCTGGCAAGCTCTATCTGTTAAACATTGCTCACTCTGATGGGTTAGAAAGTCCTATTGATCCGGATAGAAGAAATACGTTGGAACAGATTCTTCATTCCTTTGATATTGCTCCTTCAACTTAAATCAACATGAGCTCATTTTTTTTCCCTCATTGGGCTTGGTCCTGGGATCAAAACCGAAGGTATGCCCCAGGTTTTTTCTTTTGGGGTCCTGTGTTGTAATTCTTTTACTTAATAGTACTAACCTGTTTATCTTCAATACGAGCCTCATATTCGTCTTGATGTGTAGCGTGTAGCTGTGTGTGTATGACAAAAGAGTTTCAACTGGCTACTTATGTTCCGTTTTACAGGAACTTCCCATGCATAAAGGTAGTAACTCTATACACATTGACTCGCGAACTTCGCGCTGATACTTTGTTCTTCCCTCAAGTTGGCAATACACACCTCTATCACATTATCATGTTGACACCATTTTGGTCAAGCCTCAACCAATATTGGCAGATTTAAACGTGACATAGGTTTTGCCAAAAGCTGATTAATGACAACATCAATAAACCCAGTGTAGTCTCAGGTGAAGGTAGAGTGTATATAGACCTTCCCCGCCTCATGGAGGTCGAGAACTGATTACATGACCTACGAGGCGATGGAGATTTCTGGGCTTTCTTCTGCCTTACAGAGAACCAACCCAACTTTCTATGGTCTGCAGAGGAAATTGTATATTGTATATATTAATATATGTTCCAAAATCTTCCTTTCCCTACAATATTGCAGTTCCACAAGGAGTCTCAAAAGAAATTGATTCATCTTCTGTACAATTTGTCTCCCTTTTACGAAGACCATTTGATACATTCAAGGATTCTGAGTATCTTCTCAAAGCATGACTTAGTTCCAACGGAGAAGATAACCAAAACACTACATAGGCAAAAACTATTTGGTAAAAAATGAAATCTCACGATCTTGGCACGACAATCAAGCATAGCATAGTAAGACACGAAGATGATAGCCAATCCATACCCATATAACAATGTCAAAGTTAATCATCTCTTCCTCAATCAAGTTGGCTACAGTGTCACCGCAACACGCTGTAACCATACAAAGGCGCATTTTGGAAACTCTTGGCATTACGTTGTATAGCCTAATGACAAGATTGTCTGGTGTGTGATGGCAGATAGGTTGTGGCAGAGATTTGTTGGGATGCTCAAATAGAGGATTGTAAACTAACTAGAATGTTAACATTCATTACTGACAGACAACTGAATCTATTAAATAACAATCTTGGAGAGAAGTTGATACGATAACATCAAATATGAAATGTTGAGTATTCATCAAAACAAGTGAAATGTCATCCCAGTGAAATGCAATAGTGAACAAGTATGGCACCCCACAGGTGTTTAGTCCATCCTTCCCTTCAAGATCCTCTCTGTCACTTCAGTTGGTGTCCTGCAACCACACATACATAGATTGGAACAAATAAGATTGGAGTTACCCAAAAACATAAACACAAATCACTTTAAACTAATATGATTTCATGAAATATGTCATGATCCCCATCCCACCCCCACCAAGGATCAATAAATGAAAAAGGAAACAGAAAATTCCAAGCAACCACAACATGTAATTGGGGTTTGTGGAGAATCTCAACATGCATTAACTACGACATGTAACAACCATTTTCTCCAACCAACCAACCACCCTTCTGCCAGCAATGTTGCTCAGATCAAATCCTCCACAAGTTATTCATATTGGAGGGTATGAGACAAGTTCAACAGTATTTCTGGAGGATCTGAGAAACATAGTTTGTCAAGCCCCTTCACTCTGCCAAGGCCTTAAAGACTTATCGTCTTCCTAAACCCAGTTCCCCAAGGCCCAAGCAAGAACCTATTTCTCCAACATTGGAAACCCGATCCCTTCACCAATCCAACTCAACCACTTCGCCATGCCTAACAATGCCATATCTTCTCTGTACTTCAGGCACTTCTAATTTCTCTTTTAGGAGGGCGCTTTTCTAGAATTACCCAACCCTCAAAACATGTTGGGCACACACGGTTTGTTGTTGCCTTAAAGACCACCATCTTGAACATAATAGATGGTAATTTGTTTCAATTAGAGACTCCGGTAGACACTTACTAAAAAGAGATGATCAAGAAAATAGGCATATGAAAGCATCTGAATACTTACACAACATAAACATGTCCTCCCCAACCACTTAAACAGTCACGGTCTACAGATGACAACAGTGCCTGAGAGATGGTCTCAAACAATTCTTCCGGTCCCTGAAATGTTAGCATACAATAAGAAACCATAAAGCCAATAAAACTAAGAAATAAATGCATGATAAACAACAGAAGCATTGCAAAGAAGTAAACAGAGAAATTCTGAAGCATGTACATGCAATATTGGAATGGAAATTCAATTTCAAAAAAAATCTGGAATAGAAGGTTCTGAACCTCGAGAGAAACTTAAATATCTGTCTTACAATTAACATGAATAAAAGTCATCTTATTCATTTTGTTTGTTATTCAAAAATCATTTCGGTGATATCACACAAAGATGGTGTCAAAAATAATTTTCAAAGCGAGTGACTCAAATGGCTCAACCACCCAATGCACCCATAGCACATCTGGCTATCCCAATCATCTGTACACAATGGTATCCTCTGTCTACAACTAAAATGTGATAGAAATATTTTTAAATACTTCTTTACATTATTACGGCTTAATATTTTACTATCCTTCTGGATAGTCCAAAAAATACATAGTGGTATACTTTCCCATGCTGCCATGTTCTCCTAGACAATCCTCTGTTCTTAAGAGATGTTAATCTCTATCCTCTCCTCAGTATCATCAAAGTCACATCAAGTAAAAAAGCGCAACATCCACAATTGTGTTGTGAACCGACGATATAATAAGATGTGACGTGTTCAACTTTTCCTTGCACAAACAAGACTAACTCACCAGTCACCACCCTCCTCTTCCTCATATTATCTATTGTTATCGCACTCCGCCCCCCTTGGGGCATTACTAATGTCAGATTTTTCACCCATCAAGCAGTGTCTGCTTAAAGAGAAATCAATTAGTCAAATATGCCAGTTTTAATAAATCAAAACAGAGAACAGTGACTATGAGACTCCATGATGTTGTCTCCAAACATATAGCACCAACTACCAGCTGAAGCATCAAACAAAAGCAGCACTTCAGCAACTCTAGGATGATTATTTCCATTACATAACAAAAAAATGGACGTGTGATACATGGCATTCAAGCTACAGACAGATTATCTAATTATATGGCAAAAAATAAAGCAAGAACAGTACAAACCATGTCGGGCTTGTACATGGCCTCACAGGCACCGTAAAGTGATTCAGATGCAGTGCCAGAAACAACAAAATCTTTTGCGAGCTCCCTGCACGACAAGCATTACATCTAATAAGTAGCAATATTATAAGCATGCAATGCCATGGGGACCCTGGCAGAGTACGTAAGTCTCCAAATTTTAGAACTTGAAGCAGTAGAAAGAAATTCAACATACTTTGCTCCAATAGAGTCCATTGTGCAAATAAAAGGCTTGTCATCATCTCCTAATCCAGCAATTACAGGCTGGCACAAGTATGGACCAAACCTAAACAAAACCAAATGGATAATACAGTTATTAACAAGTTGACGAAGCATTGATCATGGATAGACAAAACAACAACCCAGACTGGATTTAACAGGTTTTGTCCAACTAAACAGCTATTTTGGAGTGAGCATTTTTTGTTTAGTTCATTAAGTCCAAATGCTAAGGTTAAGCTTAATTAATTTTTTAGCTCAAATATGAACAGGAGATGTTCGAAGAGAAAGTTTGAGAGCTTGCGTTAATTATTTAATTAACCACTACATATGGATCATACCTCTAAAATCAATCTAGATGTCTAAAACATGTCTGCATATGGGAGTTTTGGATACAATGTAGGAAATATTTTCACACTAAAGAGTCTTTTCTGCGCTCCTCTGATTTTTCTTTACTCATTCTTCACATCTCTTTTCTCTCTGTTCTCCACTCTTTCTTCTAATCTAATAAATGAAACCGTAGATCTAGTCTATTAAATGGAAAACGATGTCTCAGCACACTCATCAGTTAAAGTCAACTTAAATCTAAGATCCAACGGATCATTAGCTAGTTTGAGCTTGAAACTAAGTGTTTGAACTTTTGGGCTCAAAAGAATTGTGGAACAAGCCCCCAAACATTAGCTTCTCTTTTTAAAAAATATCTGGGCCTGCTTGCACACACCTCTGCTATTTTACCAAGTAAAACAAAGTTCCTAAAAGTCCTACTGACTCTAAAGGCAGCCATTTAAACACTTAATACTCAATTAAAAACTATCTCATCAAATCTCCAATAATGCTATTCATATTTAAGAACATGCAATTATGACTCTGACACCATGTAATCTTCAGGAAGTAAACGTTAACACACTGTCAAAGAACATATGCTAGTTACCAACCTTTTCTCATAAAGCATAGCAGATACAAGGCTGGCAAAGGTCTCAGGCTTCATATCCCTATCTTCTCTAAGCTCATATAGCTTGTGACGGAACATGAGGCGTTGCTGCCTGAAGAAACCATTACCAAAAGCACATATCAGGGTGCATAATCCAAACAAATCAAACTACTAATAAGCAGATTGTAATACACTCGTTCCCTATTCCACAATCAACAAGAATACATCAGCAAATAAATAAGTAAAACACCAGTCTCACCCTCTATTGTCCACTCCCCACACCCCCGACCACCATGAAACCTTCCTCTTTGTCAGTAATCACTAACTCCAAACTCCCACTCAAACTTCCATGCATAAATTTTTTACTCCACAATACTTTTCTGTGCTCTATAAATCTTTCAAAAATAAAGAAATGGGTCCTTAAATAAATGATGGTAATTTCTAAAAAACACTTTAAACACCCAACACAATGGCGAGGCAGTAAAAATAGTACTTTAATCACCTATATTGATCTTATTCTTTCATTGTGTCCTATCTAACTTTTTTCTTTTTATAATTGTGGTATCCTAACCAGCTTGGGCGCACCTCAACTAATTCCAAAAGATACCTGCCACCTCCCGCCCGCAACAAGTACTAATAACTCTGACCACCAAAACCAAGGACATATGGGAAGAAATGACCTAGTATTTTTTATTTCTGCTAGGATTCAAACCTGAGAACTCATTGTTCTCAACCCAGTTCATTGACCACTAACTCACACCCTTACATGCTAGTACAATCTCTAGCTAGCAAAAAACAGTAAAAACAGAATTAAAACAAAATTAGACATTACAGTGTTTGAGTATCAGTAGCCAAGCCAGAAAGTCCAATAAAAAGCTTCTCATGTATTTTATAAATCCTCTGGAAATCAGTAGCGATTGTCTGCAGCTGTACTCCAAAACGCCTATCACTCGCAATAGCGAAACAGTTTTTCCCAACCATCGCAACCAAAGCACTTCCATTATACTCAAAGATCTGTTCAAAAAATTCACCAAAAATTGAAAAAAAAATACTATTTTATCAGATTTCAAATTCGATCCACGAAAAGAACTAGGTTTTACAACTGTACTAAGCATAAAAAGGAAAAAAAATGCGCAGTTCATAGAACGAAGTAAGAAGAAGAAGAACTTACCGACATTGGAGAGTGATTTAGAGAAACGAATCGAAGTTTTTTGCAGAATGCTTTTGCTAATTAAGAGAGACTGAGTTTTTGATGTCTTGAAGAACACTTCAATTGCAAGGACCTTAATGTTGAATTTTTGGGGATTTAAATTAACAAGAGTATAGGGTCAAAAATGTCACAAATTTTTTTAGATATATTTGATCTTTTCGTAAAATTCAAGGGTATATTTGACCTTTTAAATAAAGTTTAGAGGTATATTTGATTATTTTTATACAAAAGTCAGATTGTAGTCCGTAGGAAATGAGCGATACGTTTGTATTTCTATGAAAAACTCAATGAAATATTTTTATACATAAGTCAGATTGTAGGAAGTGAACAATATGTTATTGTACTTCTAAGTTCTATGAGAAGCTCAATGGAACCCTTTTTTTATTTTTATTTTATTTTATAGCTAATATATGTGTTAAATAAATGTTGAAACGATCATATTAGAGTTCGTAATAGTATTACAACAATAACAATAATTACAATTCAGTCTCAAATAATTTGAGGTCAGTCAAGTGAATTTTCATTTTTTGTTATTTAAACACATATATTAACTAGGTGAGCATGTTCCAACGATTTATATATTACAAAGATTCATCATGAATTAACAAGTTTTATGTTGGTTGTCGACTTACCGCAACCTTCCTCCTTTACTCAAACTTTTGAGGTCTCACAATAATATCAAGAAAAGTGTTATTTATTTAAAAATTTGAACAAATATATTATAACATATACATATATCAAACTAATATTCATTTACACTATATAATTCTTGTATTTCTAATTCGTAAATCACATTCTTTACATTATTAATTTGCAAATTACAATTTTTCATAATTCTAATCTTTGCAAAACTTGTCTCTAAACCAAACTACTTGTGAGATTACTAGAAATAAATAAGTTTTAAAAATTAAAAACTGATATAGTAAATTAAGACTTACCCTTAATAAACGTATTTTAAATTAGATAAAATTACAATTATGAGATATACTTTCTTAAAAGACTTCAACATTGACTATTTTGGTAAATATAAAAGTCGAATAAAGTTTTAAATAAATATAGCTTTTTATGAGAAAATTACGCAGTTAAACAAATTTATCCTATTTAATTAGTCATCATAGCTATAGTTTAAATATGAGATCTAAGATAAATTTAAAATAAAAAGAGTAAAATAAACACTCTAGATGGATTCAAACTCAAGTCTCACAAGTGGATCCTCTAACTTCTACCAACAACACAATGACTTTTTTCACGCTTTTCAAGGGTGCACTGTGCACCCCCCACCTAAAGGGGTGGGTCCGCCATTAATTATGTGGGCTGATTTCGAGTTTGTATAATTAGTCACGTTTGTATAATTCGCAACTAACAGTTCTTCGTTTGATTTGTATTTATATACGATCGTTTGTGTTTGTATATGACGATGATTTCCTTTGGTTTTTCAGTTTTATCACCATATACATTCAATCTTTTTTTTTGTATAACCTTTTAAAGTTTATATAAACGTGTAGTTTTCAAATTTTGTATAATATAATTTATATAGTATAATTTGTATAACTGTTTAAAGTTCATATATTTCTGTTTCTATCAATTCATTATTTTGAGTTTATCATATTTGTATAATTTCAGACTTTGTATTACTCAATTATATAAAAACATGTGAATTATACAATTGTACCCACGAATTATACAAACGAGATGCGAATTATACAAATTATTGCCTCTCTTACTCGCCTTTTTCCTCCCTCCCCCAATCCGCTCGCCTAGATATACAAATACATATGTATACTAGTTATATATATACAATTATCTAACCGATATACATATACGATTCACCTCTCTCCCACTCTCTGCCCTCTCTCGCTTGCCTCTCCTCCCTCTCTTAGTCTCGCTCGCCACTCTCCTCTATATAACATGTAGCTACGAATCATAAATTTTTGTATTCTATGGCATGATTCTCATTATATACTGATGATGATTTAATTCTTTTATCCTACATATTTACCATAGCTCTACCCCGTATCATATTTTTCTTGTAGGTTTAGTATTCAAATTATTGATGTTGTAACAAAATATAACGACGAAGAAGGATACAACAAAATACAATACAACATAATGTGATACATTATAAAATATTATGTAACAATCATCTAAACAGAGTGTAAAATCAAAATCAGACTTTGCACAATGCTTCGATCGTAGGCTCTTAACATATTATGATCATATAATATACTGTAAGGCCTAATAGCTACAATTCATATATACCCTCACGACCAAGTAGAATATACGTAGATGAGCAATCAGAGTTCATAATTACCCATTTAAGAGTATGATATAATAAATAGAATAATATCCTTTTGTTGATTATTTGTATATGTATTGAATTTATTTGCAACTTGGTAGATACTTTCTGAGAAGGATACAATCTACTAGAATATAAATTAGGGTTAATCATACATTTGGTCCCTTATTGATCAATATTTTATGATTTCAATCAATTAAAATGTGTATTTTTATCCCTTTACTAGTCAATATTTACAAATTCTCCAAAATTATTAACTTTATAATTGTTTCTTCATATTAGTTAATAAATAGTATAGGTATAAAAATAATCCAAATATAAATTACTATTCCTTACATAAATGGACCATCAACATACATTTTAATCTTATTGAAGATTAAATGCCATTAGTCATTATCTCAATGATGACCAAAATAAGAATTTATCAATAATTGAGACCAAAAGTGCTCATATCCATATAAATTATACATAATCAAACCTCGTCCCGAAATAGATAAGAGGAGTTTCTCAGATGATAGACACCTTCACCTCCAAGCTGTTTGAGTCACTATGGGAACAAAACTTGGTTTCCAAAACAACCACCCTTTATCTACCATGTACAGCTAAACAGATGACATGTTACAAATGGTTAGCATTTCACAGGACATCAGGTTCTTCAACTGAAGAAAAAACTCGGTTTTTATTTGTTAATAACCGAGAAATCTCTGAGAACCAGCAGCACAAAGATCCGAAATCTGGTGGATAATGGATTCATCCCTTTTTCACTTAGCCAGTCATGTGCGTCTTAACTCTCACATCATGTCAGATCATGTGATGCGCTCTTACCATTAGACCAGCTTTGTCGTTTATTCCACCAGGTTATTCACCAACAGCCCACAAACACATTCGTGAGGTCTCAATTTTTTCATGTCAGTCAAATGGTACAGAAACTAGTTCATATTGAGAAGCTCAACATGAAAAGAAGAGGACAGATGCTTCAGGAAGTGCCAGACCCAAAGCTTACGTTATTGCTTAAAGTGCTAATAGGACTCTCAGCACGCGAAGTTTTGAGTTTCACAAGGTTTATATGATCTCCGGCAGCCAAAACATTCCCAGGAGTTTGAAGTATCACAGATTTAACCCTGTTCGATACCATTTGACAGCTACTAGATTCCTGCTTCGCTCTAAAAACTCCCCATAAGTAGTGTTTGTGTTGGAATCCTGCCAACCAATTTCATCAAACAACTTAACAATGAAATCAAGATCTAAGCTTTGGTGTATCATCGAGTGAAAACTTACTCCAGTTATGCAGGGGAAGTTCGGTGGATGTGAAAACCAACAGCTCTGCATTTGTCATAACTGCTCGGAGAGCAAGTTCTTCACCAATCATCTCCTCAATCAAATGATCAAAATCCTGCTCATATCTGTACTAAGAAAAATAAAATGTCAACAAAGCGAATATGACGAAAACTATGTGTAAAATGGTGAAAATATAAAGTAATTACCTTGCATCCGAAGGAAAGAAATACAATGCAATGTTATCATCTCTAGGCTCTAATGTATTGAAACTCTTAGGCCATATATCAGATTTCGGAAGCATTTCCAAGTGAAGCAAAAGTGAAAATAACTTCGCTTCTTCAAAAACCTTTTGGCATGCTTTGACTGATAGGTGAGCAACAAGTCCATCAAATGTCTTATACTCTTTGTTCCATATGTTAAAACTACCCCTGCCAGAAAACGGACATTTTCATTCACAATACGACAGGTCCATATTGATAAATTATCACCCAAGTGAATAATCTGTGAGATATCTCCTCACCTCCAAATAGGATCAAGAACAGGTTGTGCTTGTTCCACGACAGCATGAATACAGTTTTTCTTATCTATCAGAGATGTAGGATTAGACTTCTTCTTATCTAAGTGACTATGCTCTACCAAATCAATTCTAGGATGTTTCTCAACATCTTTCTCGGAAGACTTATTTTGAACCGCCGTTACATCTACCTCAGCAATCAATGGTGGAATATCAAGTTTTGCTTCATAACTTGCTTTATGATGTCTTGAACTAGTGCAATTTTCAGGTGGGACGCCGACAGAATTCATGATAGTGAGTTCATTTGGCACCTTCATCTCACAATCATCACAGACCCAATAGACATATTCATCAAATGTACTGGGAACTTTATCAAGGCAGTAGCTGAAAAGATTTAAAACACGGAATGTTAATAAACTAAAGAAAGACATGTAAAGGTTAACCTAAAACCATTATCAGTATTTACTGACAACCATGAAACTCAAGCTCTTGGTAAAATTCTCAGGGTCGACTTCCAGGAGCATGAGGAAGAAGCATCGGAATTACTGATGCAAATAGATAGCTGCAGACAGGCAAGGCTCATGGAGACTAGGCATCTTTGAAGAGGCCTAGATACAAAGGGACACAGGAACTCAAGGGGCTCACCTCTGTTGATGTTAAGATCAAAAGTGATGGGAAGAGAGTTCCGGGAAAAGATGGCAACCTTTTCCAATGGAACTCAAATTGGTGATGTGGAATGTAAGGGGATTAAACAATAGGGTTAGAAGAAGAATTCTGAAGAGCCTTATGTACAACTGAAAGGCTGATATCATATCTTCAGGAGTCTAAGTTGGAGGGGGATGCCAAAGGGATTGTCAAAGAGTTACGGGGAGGGAGATGGGTGAAATTTTGCCTGCCTAGAAGCAAGTGGCACCAGAGGGAGAATTCTGATGTTGTGGGATGATATAGCATGGAGAGGGGAGACTTTGGAAATTGGATTCTATACTCTTACTTGCAAGTTTGTCGCACGTCTTCAAGATTTTGAGTGCCACATAACTGGTGTATATGCCCCAAATTGTAATCTGGAAAGGGAAAATCTGTGGGAGGAAATAGGAGTTGTTAGGGAACTGTTGGAAGGGCCATGGGCTGTTTGTGGAGATTTTAATGTGACAAAGTTTCCTTCTGAGCAATGAAATTGCAAGAGAAAAACTCCAGCTATGGGGGAATATTCTGATTTTATAGAAGGTTCTGAGTCAACTGGCTAATCTGGATGTTGTACAGGAGAACAAAATTCCGACAGAAGCGGAATCAGTACTGAAGGCTCTTCTGATGGAATATGGAGAAAACATCAAAAATGAAGAAATTTCACAGACAGACCCAGAGTCTTATGGTCTCAAGGAGGGGACAAGAATACCAACTTCTTTCGTAAAGTGGCAAATGCTCATAAGAAAAATAGTAATATAGACCAACTAGTAATTCAAGATGAACAAGTGGAAGATCCAGTTGGAATTAAGGGGGGAATAATTGATTTTTATAGGAAGCTTTACTCTGAGACTCGGGACCGGAGACCATCATGCAATTTTATCATTTGCCCAGTCATCACTGAAGTTGAAAAGAAGCTCTACAAAGGGATTTTGATGAACAAGAGGTGTATACAGGTCTAGATGGCTACACAATGAGTTTTTTCATCAAATGTTGGGAAGTACTGAAGCAGGAAAACATGGATACTTTCAAGAAAAAATTCAACACACCTTACATAGCTTTGATTCCTAAGAAGACAGGAGCCAAGGATTTGAGAGAAATTAAACCTATAAGCCTTATAAGAAGTAAGTGCAAGCTACTACCAAAGGTTCTTACAGAGACGTTGAAAAGCGTCATTCATAAGCTGGTGGATGTTCAACATATGCCTTTCATTATAGAAAGACAAATAATGGATGTCCTAATTACCAATGAAGTAGCTGATTCCAAAAGCTGGACACTGAAAAGGCCTATGATCATGTCAATTGGGAATCCGTACTGAAGATGCTCTCATGCATGAGTTTTGGAGGAAAATGGATTAACTGGATAAGATACTGTATTTCAACACTCAAATTCTCAATCCTTATCTATGGTTCTCCAGAAGGTGTTTTCCTTGGACAGCGGCAATGCAGTACAAAAGATCATATTGAATTGCATTAGAATTTTTTGTTTCTGGTGCAAATAGTTATATCAGATTATTTTAATGACTGTGGTGTCCAGGCCAACTTTTGGCTCGACTAATTCCACGGGATATTTGCCACCTCCCAGCAACATGTACCGGGTAACTCAGTCCACCAAGGCTACGACAGATGAGAAGAATCACCTAGTATTTTTTATCTCCGCTAGAATTTGAAGCTAAGACCTCATGGCTCTCAACCACTTCATAACCACTGGGCCACACCCTTGGGTGCCAGTTTTATCAGATTTAGCTTTTCTTTTTGTGGCAAAAGATGAATTAGCCAATCTCATCAATGAAGTCAGGATTAAACTTCTGCCTGCTGAAACATGCTTAAGCTTTTCTTTTCCTTGTTCCTTTTTTGCACTCTTGCTGTCAAAATCATTGCTATAGACGATATGATTCCGGAAAGATTTCTGCCTGCTGAAATGTTCATCTTGACTTAACCTTTATCGGAAGAGTAGAACTATACGCATATCGCTAGTCCAAACCAAAATAGGATTTACAGAACAGTCTTAAATATTTTCTTTCATAATTACAGTTGAGAAATACCAAGAACATGTTCTGATGATTTCGCAGGAACTCATCTTAGTTCCATCATCAACTAATAAACATGTTCCAGCTAGTAATAAGGCAATTCTTTTCACGTTCATGCAAAAAAGCAGGGCAGAAATCAAGAGCAAAAATGAAAAATAAAAGCTAATAAGAGACGGAAAAATGACTGAACTTTAACAATGACATTTGGTAACAATCTAACTAACCGATGAACAGCAACTTCAAGACATTTTACACAAAAAACAAAGGCGTTAGAGAATCCTTTGTCACCACACTGTAGACATATTATCACCTGCACAACATGGCGAAATAATAATTAAAAATGCAGCCATATGCAAAACAATATACAAATAATGCCAAGTTTGTGTTATGTTGGATTTTATGCAATTATAAACAGGTTAATGCC
Organism: Solanum chiquidenum; assembly: GCA_029582725.1. Lineage (NCBI taxonomy): Eukaryota > Viridiplantae > Streptophyta > Magnoliopsida > Solanales > Solanaceae > Solanum > Solanum chiquidenum. The sequence continues at coordinate 3,580 of JAJOOS010005952.1, read as the reverse complement.
ATTTGAGTAAAAGAATACATACACAATGATACCACATCTACACATGAAATTTGCCCAAATAATTTCACAATCCACAAACTATAACAAACAAAGTTAAAACTGATAGCTCCGTCGTAACAAAGAGAACATGGCGAAACAACAAATCCACAAGTAAAAAGTTCTTTCAAAGCTGTGCTGTCAACGGAGACTGAATAGATACAAATTTATCCTCTCTATGGTGGACCTTGTGGTATACTTTAAATACATCCATGAACGCTAAAAAAAGGTGATCAATAAATATACCCACCATATTTCACCCAAAAGTGTGGCCGAGTGATCAATAAAATGGATTAAGAACTACGAGGTCTAACGTTCAAATCCCAACGGATACAAAAACACCCAGGTGATTTCTTCTCATCTGCCCAAGCCTTGGTGGGGATAGTTACTCAGTACTTGTGTTGGTAGAGATAGCAAGCATGGGAAGAGCTAGGGTACCGTGATCCAAATCTCCTTAATGAAAGAAAATTACTCTATATATACTTTTATGTGTTTACCCTAGCAAGCATGGGCAGAGCTACAATATCGTAAAAGGACCTCTTTTTATTTTTTTTTATGATAGGGGGAAACCCGCAACCGCTACCCTTTGGGTGCGCAGGGGTTTTACCCCTGCTCCTATGCAATAGCTCGCAAACCACACAGAAAAAGTAACCCGCACTAAACAACCCCAGCGCGAGCTCGACCCAAAAGGCAAACCTCTTGCTTTCACTGGCAAGGGGTTTCGAACTTGTGACCTCCAACATGGAAGTCCCAAGCCCAAACCACTAACCACTGGGCCACCCCAAGGTGACATCTCCATAGGACTTCTTCCTATGACTACTTCATTATACTTTGAATCTTGATAATCCTCGCTACGCCATTGGTAGCAAGAACTCCTGAAATCAATCCAGGTAATCTCACAAGTGGAGTCTGAGAAGGGAGGTGCCCCCAACCATTAAAGGTAGAGAGGTTATTTCCGAACACCATGATTCTAAAACAAGTAAAAGATCTATCCACCATATTGGGATTGAGAACTATGAGTCTAATGTTCAAACCCCAAGGAATACAAAAACACCACGTGATTTCTTCTCATCCGCCCCGTCCTTGGCAGGGATAGTTACCGATACTTGTGTTGGTGGTAGAGAAGGCATAGGTAGAGGTAAGGTACCGCAATCCAAATCTTTTTCATCAAAGAAAATTACATCATATATACATTATCAAAATTATCTTTTATGTGTATATACTAGATATTAAATCTCCTTACGGCTTCTTCCTATGATTACTTCATCATATTTTGAATCTTGAAAATCCTTGCTACACCACCGGTAGCAGCTACCCCCTGAAATTAGTCTAGGTATGTACAAGTTGGCCTAAACTTCAACAACAAACAACAACATACACCAGTGCAATCCCAAAAGTGAGCTCTGGGAATGATGGTGCCCCTACCCATTAAAGGTAGAGGTTAATTCCGAACAACATGGTTCTAGAACAAGTACTCCTTCTGTCCCAATTATATGACTCACTTTCCTTTTTAGTCAATCACAAAAAATTGACATAATTCTGCATTTACTAACAATTTAACTTTGAAATGCTCATCTTACCATTAATAAAATGATTTATAGTCACACAAACATCTATGACTTATTTTAGACCACAAATTTCAAAATTCTTTCTTTCTTAAACTCCGTACTAAGTCAAACTAAGTGCGGAATACAGGGAGTAAAAGATATATCCACCATATTGGGATTGAGAACTATGGGGTCTAAGTCTAACGTTCAAGCCCCAACAGATACAAAAACACCATGTGATTTCTTCTCATTTGCTCAAGCCTTGGAGGAGATAGTCACTCAAAACTTGTGTTGGTGGTAGAGATAGCAGGCACGGGCACCGCAATCCAAATCCCCTTCATCAAAAGAAAATTACACCATATATACAACATCAAAAGTATCTTTGTCTCCAGGTGTACACACGCTAACTCGAACAACACATTTCTAAAATAAGAAATACTACTACATTGAAAAAACACAATGACAGTCAACAGAGACAATTATAACTTGTGATAAATCAAAAAAAAAATCAATGAGAATTAATACTAAGGCGAACAGGAGGAATGAGAAAACACATATGAACATACCATGGCGGAAACAAAAAATGTGAGGACCCAGAAACAACTGCATGAAAATTGAGAAAAAATCAGAACATTATGCACCTCGCAGCTGTATATATTAATGTATATTAGAATACGGTAACAATTTTTTGGAATGAAAAATCAATTTCATCGTTCTTCTGCTAAACCCCTAAAAGTGGCATTGGAAGCAGGGTGACAAAAGGGTGAATTAGGACAATTTTGGACAATAGTTTTATAGGGGTTTTAATATATAATTGATCTAGGGGTGGGTGATGCTATTATGTTTGGGTTTTCCAAATTTCGGGTTTGGTAAATTGGTAGTTAGAAGTAAGGCTGGCAAACAGACATGATTGGATCAACAGGACCGGTTTTATCGGAATCGATTGTTATCGGAACTGGGTCTTATCGGAAATTTCCAAAGGTTCCGTCCGGTCCCTTAGTTACCGGATAGGAACCGGTTTGGACCGGATCGGAACCGGTTCTTACCAGATCATTGTGTACCGGTAATTTTTTTTAAAACTTTAATTATTATATAATATTATATTATTAATTAATAAAATTATATTATTAAAAAACTTCAATTTAAACTTTAAAGTTACTTTAAAGTTTCAATTGAATTTAAGTTTAAACTTTAAACTTTAAAATTGACTTTAAATTTTAAAGTTTATATTGAATTTAAAGTTTAAAGTTTAAACCATAAAATTCAATTTTATATTAAAGTTTAAACTAATATTAAAATAGTTGAAAATTAAATTTCTAAAATGACTTGGATTAAATATAAGAGACTATTTTAAAAGAAAGTCAAGGCGAATAGCCGTATATTTATTCAAATAAATAAATTGTACAATACAAATATTAGAGAGAGACAAAGAGTACATAATCTAGGTATTGAATATTAATTATTGTACTAACAATTGAAACTTTTTTTAAAATCTTTTAGTAACTTTTGTATCATTTCAAAAGAAACATTTTTTGGAACTTGTATTTGTCGTTCTTCTTCCATTGCTTCCATGCCATCATCACTATTATCACCAAATATTTCATCTATTTCATCTTCTATTTGGCTATTTAATTGTGGTAGTCCGGTATTTCTTCTTTCGGCATTGACCCAATCTCGAAACAACACCGATATTTCCAAACTATCCTTTGCTAATGAATATCGATGATCTCCAATCATAAATCTCGTCGCACTACAGGCTTGCTCCGAAGCGACCGATGATGCTTGAATCGCTAGCACATCTCAAACAATTCTAGCAAGGATCGGAAATTGATTTTCACGATTCTTCCACCATACTAATATTGGAGCTTGAAGCTGTCCTTCTTCATGCCTAATCTTTTTCCGTGTCTGATTGAAATATAAATCAAAATCATTATTAGTAGATGATTCAAGCTCAAGATAATCATCCATCCAATCATCCGTATCATCACTTCTAGGCC
>JAJOOS010005951.1:0-24151 GCA_029582725.1 Solanum chiquidenum | reverse complement strand
TACTTTGACCAAATTGGCCAAAATACTAGCTTCCTTTTCACGACTTTGATGGAGGTTGACTCGAAGAGGATCAAATGCAAGAGAATGGGAGTCCAAATTGGACTCGAGTCAGGAGAAATCATGCAAAGAAAATGAAGGAAAAGAATTAGAAATCGATCAAGAAGAGGGATGAATCTAATTTAACATATAAACGAAACTCAAGCAACATTTAATAATGCAACGTAAATCTGCCCAATAAAAGGAGGAAACAACCAGGGACAAAGAGTGCAACTTTCCATCCTAAAACAATTCCTCATATACAAAACAGAAGTCACCATAATCACAATTGAATGTAAGAAAAAAAAAGTTGGTCAACAACTAAGTGTAACAAATACACATTCATAAGCTAACTGAAAGAAAATCAGAAATAACAACAACAAATAGATAAAAATGAACAGCCAATTATAATAGCAACTAATCTCCTGGAGACAAATTTGAACATCAAAATGAGTAAGGGAAACTTAAAACTAACTAAACGGCCAACAAGTTGCAGGTTAGATCAATTTAATAGACCAAGCACTAAGTTAGTTATGCATATAAGTGCACTAGAAAAAAAAATCCTCAGAGTATATAAAAAAATTGGCTAATTAATCTACTGTACAGTGAGTACTACCGACAATTAGCAATGCAAACCAAAGGACCCCAACAACTTCCAAATTCCAAGAAGCAAACAAACAATGGAATACTATCTAAACCTAAACAAAACGAGACGCAAAAGAAACTAAGGCATGCTGGAAAATTACAACGCATAAGACACCATATAACAAAATTGGTGATATTCGAAATTACGATAGACCAACCAAAAAAATGCAAAACCCAAAAATAGCATACTCATCCACTGTCCAAACTAGGATAAAAATTACGCAAAACTAAACATGAATTCTAAACTAAAACTAACTTACTATTACCATTAGCAATAAACACTTTGAAAACCTCAAAAGAAAAGATGGAGAATGTCATCTTCAAGTCGATTAAACACAGACTTAAAGAGAAGAATATTTAAAGTAAATGGGCAGCCAACTCATGCTAGTAAGAAACTCCCTTTTTGTGCTAATGACCAAAACGAATGAATTAACTAGGATGAACGAAAGAATCCAAGCAGCACGTGGTCATCAAATGCTACTAAACGAGTGTAACATCTTCATACTACGAGGTGATCCCAAAACAAGTGAGCAATATTGAACTAAAATTACTGATCTATACTCGAAAATACACTTGAGAAACAACGAAATGGCTTATTTGACACTTCAGGACATATAATCAAAACGAGAAAAAATATTCTAGCAAACAGAGTCAAAACAGAATCATAGAGGTTAACAAATGAAAAAACCAAGCTTAAGGCGAGCACAACCACGAACTCAAGAAGACTAAGAAGCAGTGACAACAAAAAATTCAAACAGGCATTAAAACATTTCGAAAGCGAAACACACAATACCCGTTTCATAAAGCTTAAGATGAAGATAAAAACTCAGCTTGAGCATGTCATATAGGATCCCTCTTGAATCGACAAAGAACAAAACACGATTCAACATGTTCAAACTCGAGATGAACAAAAGAGTTACTAGTTGTTTACCTCTTGATGAGCAGCAATGGGACAGTGACGAGTTTCTGGGAACGCTTCCACCACAAAAACTTGACCACGAACAGCGAAACGAAGAACCTGGACAGAATACGAGCAGCTACCTCGAATTCCAAATGAACGTGTGAGAGAGTAACAGACGACGAAACTAAGATCTTGAACAAGTTTACTTCTCTATTCGGGAGTGTATTTCAAGTATATTCAAACTACTCTTTGCTTAAGCTATTCTCTATCTTTTCGCTCAAAAATCCCCCCAAACAATGAATAAGGAGAAGGTTTAAATAGGGTAAATTAGAGTTCGGAATTGGGAGGGGGGGGAAAGGAGACAATCGGACGAGAACAAGGGTAGAATAGGAATTCCATTCCATCCCCAAATTTGAATTCCCTCCCTAAGAAGAGGAAAGCTGCTGCTTGATGTATGAAAAATCACCATTTTTTCAACAAATTCCAACGGCTAAACAACAAGGGTCATTCGATCTTAAGGTGAGGACAAAGAGACGAGGAGATCACTCCACCTAGCTGCGAAGGACGAAGCTGCCTGCTGGAATCGGCGCTGGAACAGTACTACGCGTACTGTTAGTCGGGGAGAAGCGGAAGACGACGAGAAAAAATGTAGCGTACTGTGTTGTCCTCGCGTAGACGCCGTGTATTATTTTCCGTGAGTTCGCCGTTTGGATTGTTGTATTGCCGTGTACTTGCTGCTGTTAAGGCTGCACTTGAATTAGGTCTTCTTTGTTTATCAAAGAACTGGGCCGGGTTGAATTTAAAGGGAATGGGCTGCTGGGTCACTGTATTAAAGTAATGGGCTGCTGTAAAATTGATTTTAAAAGAGTTTAAAGGCAAAGAGATGGCATTAATCCCTTGGTATGAAAATAAATTATGTATCCAATTAATTATTAAGGTTCTTAACTTCAACAATATAAATTAATCATCTTGACATAAAAATCTAAATTATTTTGAAATAAAAAAGAGTAGTTACATAATCTAATTGATTTTTTGAAGAAATAAAAATGCTAACTTAGTTAACTCCATTTTAGTAAAACGATTTTCTAAATATTTATTCAAAAAATGAAAATTATATAAATCTATATATTTTAAGTATATAGAGATATATTTTATAGAAAAAGTGGAAAATTGCCTTGAAAATGATTTCTAAAGTATTTTCAATTTTTCAAAATAATCACTTCAAATTGTTTGAATTTTAAGAAGCTTGAAAATTAATTAAATTTTGGATGGTCAAAATTGGGTGTCAACATTCAACACGAAGCAAAAATTCACTAAAAATTGAATCTGCTCTTGCTCTTATATTGGATGTTAAATGAATCTTTTTCATTAAAGTCCACAAATATGACCTCACCAGACTTGCATCCACTGTCTCTGCTCTTGTTGATTTAGGAACCACCGGTAGTATTTGTCGAAAGTCACCTCCAAATATCATGACTTTTCCACTAAAATGTGCATTATTGTCCATTATATCACGGAAGTTTCTGTCGACTGTTTCAATTGTGTGTCTCTTAGCCATTGGTGCTTCATCCCATATTATCAATTTTGCTTGTCTAATTAGCTTACCGCTGCCACCTTGTTTGGACATATTTGTAATTGTTGTTTCATTTGCTTGTAGAGGTATTTCAAATCTTGAGTGAGCTAAACGGCCTGCCGGTATGATTGTTACTGCTACCCCACTGCTAGCGGATGTCAATGCTATAATACCTCTCAATCTAATATTTGTCAGCAATATCCGATACAAATAAAAAATTCCAGTTCCACCCAGTTCGTCTACAAAGAATAATCTTGTTGTTCCAAAGTTGGCCTTTTGCAATATGGTCTTGAAAGCTTGCGTTTTCTGTGGATTCAACTTTGATTCTGCATCCATATCTTCAGTTGGCACCTTTATCGACATTTCTTCAATTATTTCTCGGCATTCATATGTCATTTTTATGTAATTCTTGTTTGATTTGTGGGATATCAAATTTCGCAACACTTTTATCCATACTCTCCAAGTATGTATTTATACTTTTCAAGGTACTTTGTAGTTGTGCCTCTGGTGAACTTTTCTGGCTCGTCTGAAAGTCTTCCGACATATCGTTGTAATATGTGTCCCATAGACATCTCACATTTGTTGGGTTGAAATGAACTAAAATGGTTGCAAACAAACTTCGAAGAGTTGCGAGCATCTTAAAGATTACAGCTTCACGTAAACATTCAGAAATGCTATCATCAAATTCTAATAAACCTTTTTCTTAGCTGCTTCCTTGAAAGTATCACAGTGTATTCCATTTACGGTGAGCAAGTCTTCAAACGATGTCGGGCCTCAAACATCATTCAATAATAATCTTTCATAATACCTTTCACCTTCTCTAGCATTAGCTGTGGCATTAAGTAGTGTAGTTAGGTGAAGTTATTGTTTAGCGCATAAATATGACATAATGAAGTGTAATTGTCTTATCAATATTTATTCTGCCAATCACGGAGCGTGATTTCCTCTTACTCCAAATTTTAGATTGGGAGTTCCAAACATAATTCTTGGGCAATTCTCCGTATAGATAGTTTCGAGCCTCACTATCATTCGAGCACAACTTAAAATACTCAATAAGCATAGTTTGTTGTACAAACTGGGAGGCCGCTATATTTTAAAGATTTTGCTTCTTTCTGTAGTACACTACATTTTGAATAATAGTCTTATATTAATATTCATCTATTTGGCTGGACAACTGTGTCTTTTGATTATACTATCTGAGAAAGGGTTTTAAAATACCTGCTTATTTGTCGGGTAGATGTAATTTTAGATTTATAACCGCTGGTTGCATTTCACTTAGAGTAAACTCATAAATTCTCCACATTGCTTCTGGTGGTGACACCCAACGTGCATTTTGAAAGCTGTGTATTTCATCTATGAATTTTTCTCCATCGTCTGACTCTATGTAAACAACACATTTATCATGACCCTTATATATATACTTGTACAAATACTTGATTATTTTTTGGCTTTGAACTTGTATAAAGCTTCCTGGACATTGTTAATGACAAATATTGAAGATTATGCTTGGTAAACAATGGTACTTTGTGGATGCATAAAGTGTCCATTAAAAGTACTTGTGTATTCGCAATTGTGTTTGCCATAATTTGGGGTAACATCACTTTCGTGGCTTTTTCATTACCTTACTTGGTGTGGTTGAAATATCTTTTATTGCGCCTTTTATGACTTCACGCCTGCATATAGGATGAGGTAAGTTAACTTTAGCATTTAATTAAGAAAATGTTTATGGGTTTAGAATTGTTAGATTAAGTATGGCTCAATAAATTATAATTAGACCATAAGTTTTGGCAGTGAGGTTAATGAAATATTATCGAGCATATTAGTAGATTAGCTTGTGTACCATGTGCGAAGATCTAGTGCTTTTGAAAACATTGGATTGATCAACACACTGCTCACGGGTATAGTTGATATCCCAAAAGTGCCTAGTTTGGAAAACAACATATTAAAGTGAGGTATCAAATAATATATTCGAAAATTTTACAATTAGCATATCGAAGAGACTGGGTATACCTCTATATATCGAGACTCTCACGTCACATAAGCCAAGAACAGGTTGATTATCTTTCTACTTTTCCAGAAATGCACCATCGTGTACTACAAAATTTTCCCATAGAGTAACAGTTGTACACTCCATGGTAGATTTTGAATTAGATAAGAATTGTGAATGCATCAAGAGATTTATATGGACGATCAAGAAGTCGTAATGGCAACTTACAGTTCGTTTGTAACAGCAATTTCATGTCTTTTGCTATCGCCTTTTACAATGATAGGATTGATCGTGACTAACATGCAAAGCAAGTCTAAATAGTGGTGAGGTGAGTTGGTGATGCATATTATGTAATTGAATGTAGAAATTTCAATACGTACTATGAATAGTTACCGATTATGGCACTATTTTGTAATTTTTCTGCGTGTTCCAAAGATACAAAGCCTTCAGAGAAGTTGTGTGTTGAAACAACATGGTCACTCTACTTTATGATTGTGTTGTTGGTAATGGAGAGTTCAATCTCTTTGTTCACGGAAGTGTAGTTGGGGTTGACCCGATACAACAGCCCATTAGTAATGTAGTAACTCTTATTTGTCTTTAAGAAGTCTTTTCATGTGTCGATATGCTTATTAAATTGTGTCGGTTACAACTTTGTCCCCTAGTATTGATGTAATTGACATGCGAGTTTATTAGACAAGTAATCTATGGAGTAGATAGGAACGTTAGCGTATAACCTAAGAAAAACTATTACCTCGCCGTCCACTAATATTACCGTTTGGAAAGTCCCTTCATGCCGTGAATTCTTGTACGACATAACAGACCCTTTCGAATAACAAATACTCGCGTTACCCAATTAACAGAGTATTTTGGTATCTTGTTAAGGGAGACGTTCTGCTTTGATAATTCAACTTCAGTCGCCATGTGTGATGATTTTGGATAGTTAGAGGCAGAGGCAAATCAAGGTCAAAAGCTCAACATTTAACTATATAGACCATTTAAACTTCTTGTAGTACGGGTGCCAGAATATAATATTATACAAAATCTTAAAAAATATATATATAAAATATCTAATTTTACGAAGAGACCACGGGTGCCGGTGCCCTATTTTTTGGCTCTAAATTCGCCACTGGTTAGAGGTGTGAAGGGAAAAGTGAATTTCATTATTCATTCCGGACGGTAATGTGTTAGTGAAAAATACAGAGGAATCATAAAGAAGATTGTAGCAATGTTACTGCAAGTAGTCCATTGAAGATGATAACAAGATACATAAGGAGAGTAAAAACTTACAATTTAAGATGTGGAGTGAAATATGTCAATGTCGAGTCCAATACTATTATGTGTTTTGTGTAAGGAAGATCAATATTGTCCTGAGGAAGTATCGCAAAAAAGTTGATTGAATTCGAATGTTCAAATGTACGCTTTAGTAACAAAACAAATACGTTGGTAGAAAAGGAGGAGAATAGGGCATACCTATGCGTTATTTGTAGAAGTTGATTTGCTAATGGAGACGCTTTGTGCAGAAGTTGATTTGTTAATGGAGAATTTGTTGTATGTGTGGTTGATATAAATAGGGGAATATGCAGAGGTTGCGTTGGTTGGAGTATATATTTGGCTGTTGGACAGATATAATACATGGGAAACTTGGTGATTGTTCAGTCAAAGGGGACTTGGCGCTTGTCTGAAAGTGCTGACTGTTTGTCGTTGTTTGTTGTGATAGGATTTTTTTTAAAAAAGTGAGGGGTATTTATGTAATCTTTTTAAGTGAGTGAGGGGTATTTGTGTAATCTTTTTAAGTGAGTGAGGGGTATTTGTGTAATCTTTTTAAGTGAGGAGGTATTTACGTAATTTAATATTCAGTTTTTGGAGTTCATGCTTTTAAGGTAGTATAGATAGATATATACACACACTAGTTTTCGGATATGTGTGTTGCACGTGTAATTTATCTCATTAGTATAATTTTTTTTAAACGATATAGATAATATTAACAAATGTGTGTAATGAATAATTAAAATCGAAAGGGGGAAAGTTCAAGCTCAAATTGATGAATAATTCGTGAATATCTAATGATATGAATTGTCATGAATAACCTTGAAGCTAAGGTTGATAAATATTTCCAACCTCATTTCCTTCACTACTTAAAATATCGATATAATTACCTGGTATAAAGATATTTAAATCAAAATACAGTGACATAAATTTCATTCTTGCACTGATGAATAAATATTTTTTGATAAATTTCACTCATAGATAAATTGTCTATCAATTACACAAGAGAGAGAATTGCTAAGAGATAGATATATGATTTTTATGTTTATTTCAACAGACAACATATAAGCATTCCACATTTATCTAAAAGACAAAATGAATGATAAAAAGATTTTGTAAACTATTTAAGAAAACACACCAATTTCACTTATGTACTTTCAAATAGAAATTTGTTATGTGAAAATGTTATTGTCCAAATTATTAACAATCATCCTCCGGAAAAGGCTGTTGATGCTGATTTTGTTATTGCTGCAATGGTGATGCATTCTTAAATGCCCCATCTATTAGTAAATCTGGTCCAAAGACTCGCCGACAAAGACCTTGACATTATAAATCATCACATGTCTCATAACAATGTTCACAATCAATGCATACAAATAATATCACACGGAAGAGACAACAATTCACACAATTTAAGTCCACGTTCATGCTTTCAAGCATTTCATCAATCAATCAACAAAGGTCACAATAAGGCAATTCACATCATCATGCTTATCACATAGCCTTTTTAATTTCAACCCCTCTTTATTCTTTTAGATGTATCAAGTGGACAATTTAAACCCTTCACCTTATCCCTATTACACCAACACAAGCAACGAAGAAAGTACATGAATTCTACTAGAATACGAGGCTTAGCAGATCACTTGTCTTACATCAATCAACAATTACGTCAAGAGTTGAGTCTTCCCCTACTGAATCACTTCCAAGGCCACACAATCTATGCACAAGTAAATATTCACAACAAATTCTGAAAATAACAAAACCCACATCAATCCTCTTTAAAAGTGGGTCAATCAACACAAAACCCAATTCCGAAACTAAGGTTTGAATCGAAAATTTAATACTTGAAAATATTACTCAAGACTTTAGGAACTAATTAGGAAAAATCATTTCGAAAAAAAACTTAAAATCACAATTTTACTAAGTTTTTGGGTTCTTGAAAATAACCCCAAATTTCTCATTTTACAAGCTTGATTTGAACACATAAATTCATAAAAATAATGAGTAATTGAAGATTTAGAGTTAAGAATTGTTACCCAAAAGTTTTTCCTCGAAAATCTGGTCCAAATCACCACCCCAAAGCTCCCAAAACTCAAAAAATGGTGAAATAGAGCGTAAACCCCAAAATGGCGGCCAAAAGCCCCCTTAGATGTCGCTAAAGCGACCAGGAGTTCGCTTTGCTAAAAACACGACATCGTAGAAAGAAGCCTCATTAGCAAAAGCGAAGGTCGCTTAAGCAACATGTCACGCCCCGAGGCTACCTCCTTGACGTAACACGAGACCTAGGATCACGAGTGACCCCAAGCTAACCCTGAGTCTGACATATCATAAGCATATGAAAAAAACTAAGTAGAGCATGAACTATGCGGAAGCTAAATCAATAAATATTTGGCGTAGGGACAAAACCCAAATAGTCTGAATATATTAAACATATTAAGAGTTTAGTGATAACTGACATCCACTTAACAACTCAAGTTGAATCTATTACTATGTCTGAAAAGCCTTTAACTGAAGCTATTGAATGCGGACTGAGAATCGATCTAAGCGTGATCTGGATGCTGAGTACTTGAACTTACATCATGAAAGGATGTAGCGCAGAGTATGCGTCAGTACTTGGAATGTACTGAGCATGCGAGATATAGATACTAAGATGAACAAATATATATGAGCTGAACAAATCATAACTGAGCAATGACATAATATGAGAAAGAATATAAATACTGAAACATAACTGAAAAGCTAAGCTGGTGACGAAATCTATGGAGAAATCCTTTGGATTTCGGAGCTGAACTTTGAAGAACACTGTTGCTTGTTCTTGGGAGGTCTGGTCGACTTTTCTTCTTCTTTTTGCTCCAAGTTTGGATGATTAATGACGGCTCTAGGTATGTCTGACTAGGTTATTAGGCTTAGATTGAGTGAAGCGACGTAGTTTAGGCATCAAACGACGTAGTTTAAGTCCCTAATGCATAGGGTTAAGGACCAAAACGATCCTTACTTAACACTGACGAGTGCTATCTACTACAGGACTGACGAGTCGTCGTTTGAACTACCAACCGTCATTTGGGGTTGTCATTCATGCTCTGCCCGACAGGGCTTCACTAAAACAAGCATAACTTTTTACTCTGAGCTTGGATTTTAGCAAACTTGGTGGCGTTAGAAAGAGGATTCAATTATATTTAATTTGATAGGTTATGGGCCACCTAATTCATTTTGTGCTAAAAGATATGATCGTTTGAAGTTGACCCAACAACCATTTTCCTCTAAATAGTTGTTGACCCTCACCTACGGTCCAACCATGGACCGTATTGGTCGACCGTGGGTGGGATCAGAGACCATCAAAATTTGGACCTTAATGACAAAACCTCACCTACGCTCTGTGGTTCTACCTACAATCCGTGGGTGGTGCCGTTGGTACTGGCACCAGTTTTCTAAAAACTAGGATTTTCTTCATTTTGAGATTCGAGGTGTTACACAACAGGACCTTCACAAAAGCGATGCCTGCAGCACCAGAAAACATAACCAACTTTCAACACTTCGAAAGAACCCTCGGGATTCGTTCGAAACCCTGTGAACACAAACCACATATGTATCAATTATACTGGACGTTCCGAACTCAATGGAACCGTCTAAACGCGAATCCAAAGTCTCCTTGACCCAACACCCATGAAAACCACAAGAAACTAACTCACGCCTAAAAAGACTAAAACAAGCTCGAGACCTCTCAAAAATCAACCAACTATGCCTAAAATCATCCTCCGAATCCAACGGAACTCTCAAAATTTCAACCCGAGCATTCAAATCTCGAATGTTGACCAAAGTCAACCCAAAGGCGATATTTTCATAAATTCACAATTTATGACCTCAAATCCTCAAAAAGACTCGAAACCAGAACTCGACAACTCTCAATGATCAAATTTCACATTTCAGGATTGATGGAATCAACCGAATTTCATTGCGACACTCGAAACTCCAAAAGACACTGAAAACCACTTTCTTAACAACTTAGCCTTTCAAACTCAAAACTTACCAAATTCTCAACTCTTAACTCAAAGTTCAAAACCAACTTTTCAAAACTCAATCATAGAAGACTTGGGATCAATCACGGGAGGACAAAATGGTAAATGCACAAAAAAATTCAAAAATGACCGATTAGATCGGTACATGGTGGTGATTAGTGATGGTCTCTGATGGTTGTGAATATAGTGATTGTGAATATTATCCACACAATAATGCCTCTTAATGATATTAAGACTCTGTTCTAGATCTTAATGATTAAGACATATTCAGACCAATTAAGTGTTTCAAATCTTAATGAAAATAAGTGCATTTAATGATCAAAATTCAAATGTCTGAACCATTCAGATCCAGACCTCCATTAAATACAAACAAATGAGACTTATTTATTTAGCTCCATCAATTAGAATTTGAGTCGGGCCTCCCTTTGGGGTTTGTCGTTTGGTTCACCTATTTTTGGGTCAAACTTGGGTTTGATACAATTAAACCGAGGAGATAATGGTAAAGTCTGCGTATAATCTATCCTTTTCTAATCTTATTTTATAGAATTTTACTGAATATATTGTTATTGTTTGTTGTTATGTGTGAGAATTTGTATTATTATATAAAGTCAACATAAGATATCGTTGTAAAAACAACTTAAATTTATATTCATGATCAATATATAATTTTAATTCAAATCATTTCTAACTTTAAAAATATATATTTAAAAAAAAATACCCACAACAATTTTCATGATCAAAGTAATATTTTTCCTAGACCTTTCTCTTATGTTTACACAAAGAACCTGACTGAAAGTGCTCTTTTTATAGAAACAAAACTCTCCCCATCTCTCTCACAAACCGCAGAAAAGCCTTTTCAAACAAGCTAAACCGGAAGAAGAGTAAACGCTCCGTCACCGGAAAACTGCCTAGGTTTCGCCGTTGAGTAATTTGTAAGATCATATAGTTGATCGCAGTATATAGTGAGTGTTTACTTGGAAGAATCGGCCATGGAGGATCATCTTCAGATTTCTCCGGCCGGAGCAAAGGCGATTCCAGGAAAAGAGCAACAAGCCGCTGGATATGGCATACTTCTGCAGATCATGATGCTTGTACTCTCCTTTGTTATTGGACATGTGCTTCGTCGTCGTCATTTCTATTATATTCCTGAAGCCAGTGCCTCTCTTTTGATTGGTATTCTTTAATTTTTTTGTATATTTTGCATTTAGGTTTATAGAATGTGAGTCTGAAAATGCCAATATGAAGTATTGTTCAATTTTCAGTCTTTTTTGCATTTCAATTCCCCCCTTTTTCTGTTCTGGGTTAATATAACGTGACTCTGAAAATGCCTAATATGAGTAGCATTTTCCATAACATAGTTCCTTTTTTCTTCTGGATATTGATCAATTTCATCCTCCTTTTGGCTTTTTCAAATGCCAATATGAGCATGTTTTTCCATACTTTGCCATGAATTTCCAAATTGAGGTACACTTCAACTGGAATTTGTTGGGAACTTCGTTGGATGAGTTTGCGTTTGTTGTTGTGAGTTATCGTTTCAGAACACAGTGGAAGCAGAATATTCATGCAGGTGTTATCCACTAGTTGGGAGTTCAGTTGTTGTTGGTGTGTTTAGATTATGCCAAGGAGTCTGGTTAGTTTGTTTAGATCATTGTATGTTTAGTTTGGTCTTGAGATTAGAGAAACCTTAAATTGAGTATTAGAATGAATAGAATGCTATCATAGCTGAAACCCAATTAGTTTGGGAGTGTGACTTTTTGTTGATGTTGGTAATAGTGCCCTAATCTAATGAGTGGTAAAATGCAATTTGAGTACTGTTTTAACAAGCTTGTTCAGCATTTTCCATTTACTTGACCAATTGAGGTACCCTTTAGCTTGGGGCATACTGAAACCTATGATGCTTGGATTTTCTTTGCGGCAGGTTTGATTGTTGGTGGATTGGCTAATGTTTCAAATACAGAAACAAGCATTAGGTAGTTCATTGAACTTTTATTACCATTTGGTTCTTGAAGATTTTATTTGTTTCTATGGGTTCGTGTTGCTGCACTTTTGACTCTTTCTTTTTCTCTTCTTACTTGGCAGGGCATGGTTTAACTTCCATGAAGAGTTTTTCTTCCTCTTTTTACTGCCACCGATCATATTATATCCACATTTAAATTTTTTCCTGCAGAAAATTTTCTATTGTTGTTGTTCCATACTGTAGTTAAATATTCAGCTTATTTTGGAATTTATGAACAAAAGAGCTTTTCCTTGACCTTCTTTGCTTACTCAGTCAGGATTTAGTCTATCACCTGTAAGTTTTCTTCTCTTGGTACTTACTCGATATGCAACCTGCTTTTGTTTTTGCATTGCTAACATCATGGCTTTACTGATGCTGTAAGCAGAAACCGTTCTTTTCAAACTTTGGAGCAATTATCACTTTTGCTATTGTAGGAACTTTCATTGCTTCTTTTGTTACTGGCATTCTGGTGTGAGTATTGCTTGCGTCTATGATTTTCTTAGTACTATCAGTTTTCACTCTTCATATAATTGATTACTGTGAATGCAAATTTTCGCAGTTACCTTGGTGGAGTTACGTATCTCATGTACAGACTTCCATTTGTAGAGTGTCTGATGTTTGGAGCTCTTATATCGGCAACTGATCCTGTCACTGTTCTGTCTATTTTTCAGGTTAGTTTTTTTTATTGACGTTCTTTATAGTTTCAATGAACAGCCTTGCTTCCTGTATTAGACTAGTCACTTTTGACTATCTTCTCTTTTCCATTTTTATGTTTGTTTGGTTTGGTACAAACCACATACGTTGACACATAAAATCAGTAAAAAGAATCCTTCCATTATGAAAAAGGCAACTTTTTTGGTGACATCTTCACTGTTTGCACGATAATGTCATTGATCATGTTAGAGCTTAAATTCCGCGTATATGAATGCCAGGAACAATAGAGACAGAAGACGGCTGGGTAAGGAGTATGAGATATGTTAGATCAGTATACTGTCATGAATCAGAACAGGAGGGTTGTGATAGGCACTTAGTGATCATTCATCTCATCAAGCAGACCCTTTCTGATCTAACAAAACAAATGAAAGGGACTCTGGCAGTCCCGTACCATCAGATAAAATTATAAGGAAAACTGTACCAAGTCTCGAATTTGGACTGAGCGCCTAATCATATCATAAATCGGTCCACTAGGGACAAACCACAACATACTAGTCAACTTGTCCACTGACAGAGGACGCGGGGCATCTAACCGAAACATATAACTGAGAAAGGGATGCAATTTAAAATTATAAGCAAAATAAGATAGACCTTTACAAACGAAGTGAGATGCTTACACTGATCATGAACATGCTCAAACATCTGGTTCTATGTCTGCCTCTATATCTGTACGAGACGTAAGAGGTGAGTCATCTAGACCTGTAAGCTTTACCGACTGTCCCTAAAACACTGACACAGGTATTTGAAGAAAGTGTGCATGCGTGAACGGAGTTGTAGATGAAAGCAAATGCAATTGATGCTGAATTGAACTGAACCGTGCAGGAATGATTAACTGAAAACTTCAACTCACACCCCTGGTTCCTGTTAGAACTGCATGAATGCATATGTAACTATGAGATTATAACTGAGGAGGGTTCTATCAAGAATCTGTCTTATCTCATGATGTCAACCTCATAGTAGAGCAGTACTATACTTGAGTTGGGACTACTAGCAAGCCCTGAATTAGCCGTTATCTGGTTGTGTAGCTGGACATAGTCTAATGGAAAAAATATAATCCACACCTGTACGTGTGGTTTGGGATGGCACCACTCACTGGTTGATACAAACATCCACTCAATCCTTCCGTCGCCTCCCATAATGCAACTACTATCCTCATCCTTAATTCTGAGATACTGTAAACCAATACAGAAACATATGCATATATATGAAGCTGAAATATATAATAATGCAACTTTGGCAACACATGTTGTTAGAATATAAATAGGTTTATACAATCCTGTTAGAATAGGAATAGGTTTATACAATTCTATTAGAATAGGAATAGGTTTATACAATCCTATTAGAATAGGAATAGGAATAGAAATAGACATAGGAATACTAAATAGTATCCTACTTGGTAAAGGATTGTATTGTAGTGTCTATAAATAGGGTCTTAATGTAATAATTCAAAAACAACAACAATTCAATAATATTCTTTTCCTATATTTCTCACATGGTATCAGAGCTTCTACGATCTTGGTAGAAAATCAAAGAGCTTTCGCTGCCGGCAGGTGGCTATTACCCATATATGTTGCCCGTCTGGCCAATGATTATGTTAGCAAAAGTTGAGTCACCGTGTATCTTTCATGTGACTATTTTCTCATATCTAATTTGTGTAGCATCGTGCCATCATTCCAGTGACTACTTTCTTATATCTAATTTGTGTAGCACCGTGCCATCATTCCGGTGACTACTTTTTCATATTTAATTTGTGTAGCACCGTGCGATCTTTTCGGTGACTACTTTTTCATATCTGGTTTGTGTAGCACTGTGCCATCATTCCAGTGACTACTTTTTCATCTATAATTTGTCTAGCACTGTGGCATTCTTCTGATGACTACCTTTTTTTGCATATCTGATTTGCGTAGCACCGTGCATCTCTTCGGACTATTTTTCATATTTAATTTGTGTAGTACCGTGGTTTTTTTCAAACTATTTTCTCATATCTAAGTTGCATAGCATCATGTGTCTTTTCAGTGACTCCTCAGATTTGATTTGCATAGTTCCATTCGTCTTTCCGGTGACTCCTCAAATCTGATTTGCGTAGGGTTGTGCCATCATTCCAACCCTACCTGTATAATTTTTCTTTTACAGTAGGGTCATGCCATCATTCCGACCCTACCCATATTATTTCTCTTTTTCAATGGGGTCGTTCCATCAATTCGAACTATCCTATATAATTTCTATTTTCTAGTTGGGTCGTGACATCATTCTGACCCTACCCATATAATTTTATTTCTTGGATTGTGACCACTTTTAGCCACTTTATACTCCGGCATATGAGCATGTTCCGACCAGTTTTTCGGTGACTTGTTTAATATCGACTCGTCTATTGATTCCAACATGATCCATATACTTTATACTAGATTTTGAGCACTTACAACGTCCGCTGCATTGTTAAGAAGTCTATATGAAGCAACCACCTAATTTTGTTGCTCGGAGGGGAGTTTAGTAGCCTTGTATGTTGATTATATAAGTCACTCTATGGTTTGAAACAGTCTTTTCAAGCTTAGTTTGGGAAGTTCCAACACTGTAATTTTATCACTCTGTGTTTTATCGGCATTATGCATCAAATTCAGTATTTCATGAGAAAACCAAGCACATTGAGATTGATTGTCAATTTTGTGAAGTCGAGTGATCAACTTGCTGATATCTCACCAAGCCCCTCATCGGTCCTCGTGTTAATTACATTTGTAACAAGCTAGGTACATGAATTGTATGCACTAGCTTGAGGGGAGTGTTAGAATATGAATAAGTTTATACAATCCTGTTAGAATAGGAATATGTTTATACAATTCTATTAGAATAGGAATAGGTTTATACAATCCTATTAGAATAGGAATAGGAATAGAAATAGGAATACTAAATAGTATCCTACTTGGTAAAGGATTGTATTGTAGTGTCTATAAATAGGGTCTTAATGTAATAATGTAAAACCAACAACAATTCAATAATATTTTTTTCCTATATTTCTCACACATGTATTGCATCAAGTATTAACTGAAGCTCAATTGATCTTAATTTTAACTCGCAACTATGTAGAAGCCCGTCCCTACATATAAATGGCTGCCCAATTCACTATCACGACAATCATACAATTCATCAAATAGGGTTTGGTGTTATGAAGATTTAATATAGAAGACAATGTGTATTATCAAAAAATAAAAAATGTAGAAGACAATGTCTTATGGAGGAAGGTGATTATCCAAAATATAGACAGCAACGTAAATGGATCACTAAGAAAGTCAATTCTTCATATGGAACTTGCACATGGAAAGTTATCAGGAAACACTGGGAGGATATGCTTTAAACATTGGGTTTACAGTAAGCAATGGAAGGAAAATATCTTTTTGGAGTGAAAACTGGTTAGGGCCTGGTCCTTTTAAAGATCTACTCTCTGATTTATTTTGTTCAACTACACTTGAGGCTACTATTCAGGAGACATGGATCTCTGAAGGATTGAACTTTTCTTTCAAAAGGTGTTAAATGACTGGAGGTTGGAAGGATGGCTGAAATGGTGAAGACATTGGACGATTGCCAGCGTAGGGGTGGGCTGAAGCGTAGGAGTGCTGACCTCCTAAGTTCTGATGGTTTAAATTTATCAAGGTCATCCCTCATACTTGTTTGCTGTTTTTTTTTTGTTTTTTTGATGAACGTGGTGTCTAGGCCAGTTTTCGTGCACCTCGATTAATTCCACGGTATACCTGCCACCTCCCACCAGCAACAGGTAACTCTGTCCTCCAAGGCTAGGACAGATGGGAAGGATCACCTAATGTTTTTTTATCTAGTTGAGTTTTGAACGTTAGACCTCAGGGTTCTCAGTCATTTCATTGACCACTAGGCCACACCCTTTGGTGCACTTGTTTGCTGATTTTCTTCAGTACAAAATTCCTCTTTCTTGATACCGATTTGGTAGTGTCATGCTTATCACGTCTTACCCTTAAAACCTCTAGGTGACAGCTAGTCATCCTTATATGAAAAACCTATATGGATAAATTTAGTAGAGTGGTTAGAGAACAAGAAAATCAAAAAGCCTATATACTTCGGTATTCGGTTACCGAATACCGAAACCGACAATCGAAATTTTGAAATTTACTCCCGAATATCTTATCATTTACTGAATATCAAATCACCAAAATTTTCAGTCCGGTTCGGTAATTCGGTGATTTATGCCCACCCATATTTCCAGGATATCAGGAATTCGGAGGATTCAGCTACACAGAAGGGATAAAACAACAAAAGATTATCAGTTAGCTCTGGCTCTGCATATTCCCAACTCTCAAAACCAACTCAAGCCCCAAAATGGCTTTTGGAAGTTTATCTGGAAAACCTAAGCTCCCTTCTAGGTGACATGTTTCATTTGGCTTGTTAGGGAAGCCTATTTGGATCATGAAATAATACAGAAAAGGGTATACAACTGAGCTCCGGCTACTTTTTTGTCAAGATAAAGAAGAGAGCAACACTCATCTTTTCATGCACGACCAAGGCGACTGACATGTTGTGTAGTTATTTCTTGCCTTAGCTGAGACACAATGGGTGATGGCAAGGAGCTCTAAGGATCTACTGTGGTGATGGAACACCAATAAAACAAAGAATAGACATAAGAAGTGGTAGATACTTGAATGCTTTGAAGACAGATGAAACTCTCTACGGGAAGACAAAGATGAATTGTTTAGTGCTTTACTATTTTTGGTTTAAACAAGAATGTCTAGAAAATATAGGATCCATCTTTAATGTCCTAGATTACATATAGAGAGTTTTGTTTATCTTCCTATTGTAATCCCTTTTGATCTGTGTATCTACACAACTTGTGTAAGTATCATTGATATATATATATATATATATATATTTATTGTTTACCATGTAAAAAAGAATATAAAAAATTGGGGATGTTTCTGGCGAAGATACTTTTTTTTGAGAATTAGTACTATTGTATTCTTCAGCATTGAGAATGCTGGCCACCATAAAAAACATGTTACAAAGAAAGCCGACTCTAGCTGGTAAGTAGCCAATCTATCCAGAATTCACAACAATCATTGTGTCTTTTCCAAAAGTTGTAATACTCTTCCAGAAATGGATCTGGAATAGTAATGCGCTGAATCTAGTTAAGTTTCATTTTTTTCTGGAGCAATAGTTTGTCTATTCTTTTCATCCAGAAGAACCAAAGTAGATGCTTGGGGGTGATCACCCTTATTTTCCTCTATGTAACCTTGTTATTGTGTTTCCAGGGTAGCCGTACCTCTTGTGACAGATCTATCACAGTCCATTGATTCACTATCACCAAATAGGGAACATCAGTGACCAACCTGTCTAAACCCCACAGGAAGCAATACCAACGACCTATTCAAGTAGCTAAAGACAAAATATAGAAATTTAAAACATAAGTTATTTTCATATATGTGGAGAACTTTCCCATACATGTTCTGCTCTTGAGTTGGATAAGGATTAGCAAGGTAGATCACTTGCAATTTAGGTCAGGTTCCATCAGACCATCACTACCTTAAAGAAATAGCTGTGTCATTGTTTTAATCTTATCTGTCAGCTTCTTGTCATTTGTTGGTTGAAATTATTTGCATGATGCCAATTTAGTGGGTTTAGGTAGTATTTCTGATAGCATTGACAGAAAAATATCTTGTGTTTGACAGAATGCTTGGATATAGTGTTGGTTAATAGAGTAACTTGAGTTTTGTGCCTCCACATGACTGCTCTTTGGGTATTTTAGATGATGCTACGCCACAGCTATAAGTTAAGCGTTTATCATAAACCAGGTATATATACAACAACAATAAAAAAATAACTCCCCAATCCCAAACATGTTGGATCGACTATAAGAATCCTAATTTACTATGTCGCTCCATTTAAGCTCATCTCAGGCAAATAAACTAGGATATATAATCCAAAAAATTTAATAGATCATACCTCGTTGAGGGAGATACGCAAATCGAAGAGGAGAGTCACAGTTGCTGAGGAAAACTCAATATTAACAAGACATGACTTTGAAACCTTGCGGTAGAAAAGATTTAAGAGTGTAACATTGGAGAAAGGAAAGAGGGAGAAGTTGTTTGGTTTTGCCATGGTCTATCACCACTCTGTCATTGGAGGTTGAATATCAGATCTGTTGGGTATTTTCATTTATTGTTTGACAATCAATCCCTTTGCCAACTTATGTGGCTTTTCATAATTTTCAAATTGATATAGGTAGGTCTTAACTGTGTCATCATTGGCTAAGCTTTGCTGTCCTTTTGTTGAACGCGTTTGTTTCTTTGACATGATTGTAGGAGCTTGGCACAGACGTGAACCTATATGCTTTAGTGTTTGGAGAATCTGTTTTAAATGATGCAGTAAGTCCTACTCATTCTTTTATGTGAAAGGTTGGCGTTTCGCTATGTCGTTTACTTGTTTTCCTATATATTGGGATTTTAAGTTGTGTATATGTATTCTTTACCAAAAAATATTTATGTATTGCATTTTGTATATTTATTTCTTTGTTTTTCTTTGTATGCTGCACACTTGGAAGATGGCAATTTCCTTGTACAGGTTAGTATACGCATGCTTAACTGTCGCACTGGTATTGATATTCAAGGAGCATCTGCACATACAAATAGATCCAGATGGATTGACAATCAAGAACTGGATTGTTTTGTAGGACAATGTCACTGGTCAGAAGCCACATGTCAACTGATCAGAATTACTTCATGATAACCATCCGATTTGTTGAAACTTTTATGGGATCCCTGTCAGCTGGTTAGTATTTTGTAACATTTAGTTTTTTTCCTCATCTTTCTTCACTCAGTGAAAGCTAGTGTTGGTATAAGAAAGAGAAGGTCAAGCAGGTGTCGTTTTAAGGGATTTTTTTTTTTAAACTATTCAAATTATGTCATTTTCTGGAAAATCCTGAGAGGATGCTCTCTTTTCAAGCAGTCTGAATATATTTCAGTTGTAATTGCTGGAGCCCAGAAATTTATCCATGGAAAAAAAAGGGAACTGCTGGAGTTAGTATCCATATACTTACTTTTGTTCTATAAGAGCACAATTTTTTTTCAATAGTTTGACTTGAATTTGTTTTTCAAATCAACTAACAACCTACTGCTTTGATTCTACAGGTGTTGGAGTTGGATTTGTTTCTGCTTTGATATCCTTCATGTTTTACTTTCTTCCAGCAGTGCATCTTTCTCGCATTTTGTATGCACAGAAAAAATGAACCAGGAAGTGTTACCTCCTTAGTGATTTCTAACCAAAATTTGTAGGTCTTCTAAAGATTACGGTGCCTCTATAATTACTAACTTTTCGAGGCATCATGATTCTTATTTAATAAGTTTAAAGGTTCTATTATATATAAATGTGCATTTGATGCTTTCTAGCTCATAAAGTGTTGTGGTGCCTTGACTTCACACACCTTTTCAAATATGCTGGCTTGGATATTGACAAGTAAGTCAAGTATTTTGTAGTTTTTTGCACCATCTGCTTCTCACTGATGATATTGATGGCGTTTCTGCTAATTCTGTTGTCAGTCTTCAGAACTTGGAGAGCTGTTTGTTTGTCCTCTTTCCATATTTCTCGTAAGTAACTACATTAGATTCTCACTTTTTTACATTCTATCTTGGTTTTGTGCCTAACATGTATTTTATCATGAACCATCATCTTCCAGATATATGCTAGCAGAAGGACTTGGTCTCTCTGGCATAGTGTCTATATTGTTCACTGGAGTCGTAAGTTTTCATCTGCATTTTCTCTTCTTTTTTTTTTTTCATTTTCTCTTCCTACTAGATGTGCTTAGTACTTCTGGATTGTATTTTAGGTTATGAAGCGCTATACGTACCCGAATTTATCAGAAAGTTCACAGCGATTTGTGTCGGCGTTTTTTCATTTGATATCATCTTTGGCTGAAACTTTTGTGTAAGTCGGGCATTCCAGTTTCTGAGGATTTGTGATATTTTGTTCCGATTTTTGTTAAATAACTCCAGTAAGGCTTGTTTTTGTTTAACGTGCAGATTTATATATATGGGATTTGATATCGCGATGGAGAAACATAGTTGGTCCCATGTGGGATTTATCTTCTTCTCAATTGTATCCTTAACATGTAGCCTTCTTTATATATTGTAACTTGTTCGTTAATATTTTTTTGAATCAAACGTTTTTGCCTTAACTTCTTGTTCGCCCCAGCTGTTCATTGTGATTGCGAGGTATGTTTGCTAATCTGTTTCTTGTTCTCTGGGATTACACTTGGTTGCACGATTTTATCCCAAGCTCATTGTACCAATGCCTATGTTGCTCTATGTTTTCCCTGTATTTTGGATTAAATTATGGATGGAATGATCTCAAGGTTGTAAATCCATAATTGCTAATCTTTTTCCTCTCTTTCATTAAGGGCTGCCAATGTGTTTGGTTGTGCATATTTGGTCAATCTTGTACGACCTCCACACCAAAAGATACCAGCAAAACATCAAAAAGCACTCTGGTACAGTGGTAAGTGGTGAAGAAATTATTTTTTCAGTCTATGTTTTGGCTTTTTCAATTTTATTTGAGCTCATTATTAATGTGGATGTCAAGGACTTCGAGGCGCCATGGCTTTTGCCCTTGCTTTGCAGTCAGTCCATGATCTTCCTGAAGGACATGGTCAGACAATATTCACTGCTACCACTGCCATTGTTGTATTGACGGTAGGCAAACTTACTTGAGTTTTGATTTGATTTCTTGTTGATGGCTATATGCATGAATAAACTTTCCTGAAATCAAGCAGCAAAGAGAAACTAATCGAAATAAACTGATTCTACTGTGGTTGAGAAACTGTTGATAGGATGAGTACGTAGATGCAAACATTGAAGTCTGATTAGCAGCTGCAAAGATTTACTCCTGTGCTAATTGCAAGCATTAGAGTAGCTGGTCAAAAACTTCTATTGTGCCTCTTTTAATAAATGAAATTGGGTAAAAATTATTTTTCTACCATCAAGTTTTTCTAGGCCTATGTATCACCAAATAACAAAAGCTCAGTTCTTTTACTGCACATAATGAACTGAGAGATTTTGTCATTAGACCTGTATCATGTATATCTATCTCCCTATTGCATAATGCTAGCAAAAGTATACATCTAAATTTTGTCTGAGAATGCGCTAGTTCTTCTTCAAAAAATTCTCTGGTTCCACTCTTTCCATATCATCCACCAAATGGCTGCAGGGATGATATTCAGTGTTCCATATCTCCTATTTTGGTTTCCTATGCGCTCCTGAAACCAACACTGCTCTTTGGTACTTCTTGGCATGCACCACTGAAATTCTAGTTGGTTCAGCATCAAGTCCCAATAATCTCTTGTCTGTCTGCAGTGGATGAATAGATAATTTGTTGGCCTTTGATAAAGAATTGATGGAAAACTGCTCATATCCTAACTCAAAAGGCACACATCTGTTACATATAACAATTCCTCTCCTTTGTAAGTGTTGTGTTGGAAATGCTTCTGTGCTACCTGCCATATCAAAGATTCCAAATAAGTTTCCATGGACCTGCATTTGCATTGCTGGACAGGAACCTGTATGCTGAACTGTGAAATGGCTTTTTCTGCTTTACATATCAAATAGTCTGGATTCTGGAATGCTTGTGTTATTTGAGTGTAGCTGATGTGCTGGATTAGGTGGCATATGCTCTCTAGTTTACAATCATTGCAGTGTCTCCTGATTGGGGTGTCCTGTCCTTATGTTAGCCATATTCTGCAATTACAGCTGTTGGGTTCCACCAGCCTGAAAATTTCAGGGGACTGTTCCTTTAGGGGACAATGGCCTATCCATGCCTCAAGAAGAAATGTATTTTCTTGTCATCTCCTACTTTAAACTCTTTTCTACCTGTAAGCTTCTCCCATAGTGGTCTAATCTGATAGACATGTTTACTTAGTCATCCATCGCTTCCCATTTCATATTTTTCTTTTACCACTTCTCTCCAGAGAACTCTTTTTGGTAAATCTCCATAGCCGTTTAAACAGAAGAATTTGGTTGTATACTCCTTGATGCCTTTATTCCCAGCCCCCTTTCTTTTCTGGCTGCTGTGGTGGTATTCTCTTCTCCCTGTTGCCCTGCTATGAAAATTCCCCTCAGTTTGTCAGTTTTTTCTCTACCTTTTAAGCATTGAGAACATGGACAAGGTGTAAGTTGGCAGCACATCCAGCACAGAATATATGAACACCAATCTACGTCCATAAATATTTTTATTTTCAAATCGCCAATTTCCTTTCACATTTTTCCAAGACTCGTTCTCAAATATTTTCAGCTTTGAAATTATTGCCCTGTGGCATGCCAAGGTTTTAGATTCTTTGCAGCCTAACATCTGTGAGTCCCTGTGTTGTTATCTACTTCGTTGTCTGGAATATATGGCTTTTTGATAAATTTATGTGCAGCTTAGTTGCCCCTTCAAACAGCAGAATTAACACAAAAGAATTTCTGTTCCTCTACTTCACTCAAAACTAGAGTGTCATCTGCATATAAAATGTGAGACATGTACAAGTTCGAGTGCCTTCTTACCCAAGCCGAGAAGCCCATTCTCCAGCTTCTTGGATAGCCACCTTTGCCATTGTTGAAGAGTCCCATGTCAGATGAAAAAGGGATGGGTACATCTCCTTATATGGACTTGGGCAATCCTCCCTGCATGAGCTAGCTTTTGGGGTTGAGACTCAGTGTTTTGGACGGCGAGAGGCGACAAAAGGCGACAAGGGCCTGCCTCGCCACGCGGCGAGGCGAGCGGCGAGGCGCTCGCCTTTTTGAATCAAGGCGCCAATTAGTACCAAAAATTAAAAATATTTAATTGCATATATAAATATCCAAAATCTCAATAGCAATAACATATATTAGCAAATATTTCAATTCAAAAACTAAAAGTAGATACTAAAAGTCTAGAACTTTAAAGACCCAATAATTCAAAAGATAATACTAGAACTCTAAAAGTCTATTCTTCTTCAAAACTATCCAACTCTTGAAGATCAACATCCTCTACATCA
>JAJOOS010005950.1:0-49015 GCA_029582725.1 Solanum chiquidenum | reverse complement strand
AATTCAATAAATAATCAGTAATCAAAAGTTGGTTTTGGTTGTTATCAAGATGAGAGAAATAACTAGGGTAGACGTGTTCCCCACAAGCTCATAACGCAATAATCTTAGTAATAACAATCCTCTCCTAGTGTATTACATGCAAAGTGATAAGTTAGGTATCTCTAAATCCTTGGTCCGACATCTAGAGAATTTCACCCCGCACCTTGGTCCGGCTATCTGTGTATAATTTACTAACCCTTACCTTTACCTCATATTAGACATCATAATCGATGTTTGGCTTAATTATTACATTGCACCAATCGACACTAGCCTATTAGATGGTATCACACTAAATCTATGTTGATAATTCCTGTGTTGTTGATTACCTCCTTGGTCCGGCAAGTAGCAACAAGGCGAGTTCTAACATTTGCAACTGCTAAAAAGACTTCTAAATGAAAGAATTATCAATGCATGCACTACACTATTCAAGAATTATTTATTTACTATTCATAATTTGTTAATTTCCCATGGTTCCCACAACCCTAGTTGCAGAGTTTAGTTACCCATAATCATATGAACACAATTCATGGTTCTAGATGAAAGAATAATGAACTTACGTAAGAAGAATAATGAACCCAAAATTTCAACACCAAAATCTTCACAACAAACTTAGGAAATTAATAATCGCTAAAGTTGCAAGTTAATCTCCCAAGTCAAGAACTAGAATAGAACAATAATGTCTAACCCCCAAAAACGAGTTTTACATGCCCTATTTATGGAAAACAAGTCCTAAATTCAAAGGAAAACAAAATAAAGAAAGTTCCGTTCAGGCACGCGTCTTCGATCCGCGAGACTGACTCACGGACCGTCAATGGATCTACGGTCCGTGAGTCCCTTCCGTCAGCCAAGACTTGGACAATATTTCAGCTTCCAAAATCCAGTTTCTCTGAAGCAATCGACGGATGTGCAGTACGGACCATAGATTGATATACGGTCCATCAATCCCCCTACGTAGCTCCACACTTAGAAACTTCACAAATCAGGTACTGGAACCCTCGCAGTATCCATCTACGGATCAACAGTACGGTCCGTAGATCCATCTACGGACCGTCAATGGCCTCCGTGGTTCCACACTTGGTCAGATTTCCCTGTTTTGCCTCCATGACTTGGCTGTTGATCTACGACCACCATCTACGCAGCGTCAATAGACCTACGGTCTGTAGATGCCTTTTTCTGCATTTATTTCAGCTGTCTCTTGAATTCCGCGCCTGAACATCTGTCCTGCAAAATATGATAAAAACACATAAAAACCAATACGTAAAGGCCCTAGACACACACAACTTGTAAGTAAAATGTATTAGAAATACCGTAGACTCACGGTATATCAGGCGCTACTTGGGAAATATGACGTCCGCCACAATGTAGCCACTCCTTACCTTCCGCAGTCTACTGGGCAAGTTGAAGTATCCAATAGAGAGATCAAGCAGATTTTGGCTAAGACTGTGAATGCGAATAGAACTGATTGGTCAAGAAAGCTTGATGATTCTCTATGGGCCTATCCTAACCCTTTCAAGACTACCATAGGTATGTCCCCCTACCAACTTGTATATGGGAAGTTTTGCCATTTTCCGGTAAAGCTAGAGCATAATGCTATGTGGGAGCTAAAAAAGCTAAATTTGGATTGGGGCGCCGCATCGAATTAGAGAATAAGTGACTTGAATGTGCTTGATGAGTTTCGCCTACGAGCTTATGAAAGTTCATCCTTGTACAAGGAGAAGATGAAGAAGTATCATGATCAAAGGATTGAAAAGCGAGAATTCATTGTGGGTGATCTTGTGCTTCTATTCAACTCTAGGATGCGCTTGTTTTCTACCAAGCTCAAGTCCAAGTGGACCGGGCCATTCATAATCACTCAAGTTTTCCCACATGGAGAAGTCGAGCTTGAGAATAATGAGGGAACAAATTTCAAGGTGAACGGGCAAAGGATCAAGATTTCCATGGGAAAAGAGGAGAATGTGCAAGAGGTGGTTGAGGCCTACTATCTTGATGAAGCCTGAGAAATCAAAAGGCCCGCGTCGTGCCGCGACGTTAAATCAAGCACTGTTTGGGAGGCAACCCAAGATGTACGATATACCCAACTATAGGTTTTTCTTTTCATTTTAGTATTTTTCTTTGTTTATTTGCATTTTTGTATTCCTTTAGATAGGTGCTTTATTTTTGTTTTAGTGTTCGCTAGATATAGAATAGGGTCCATGTCCAAAAAGTGTCTAGAAAATGAATAAATAATGGCCTAATGATTACTACATATGCAGGGATGAAAAGCAAAATCTGTAGAAAAATGTCTGTTGCAGAGGTCTACAGACGCCATCGACAGTTCGTATGTCAATCCACAGACCGTGAATGGTGTTTGTAAACCCCAAGTAAGTACTCAAATTTTTTCTAAGTATGGAATGACCTACGGACCCGACCTACGGTCCGTAGGTCGACCCACGACCTGTCAACGGGGTTTCGTGCATCCAAAATTAGGGTTTGGTTGACCCGACCCAGACCCCCTTTTTAATAAAACTCTTCATTTTTTAAATTCCTCCCCCACTTTCCATATTCCCTCCTAACCGTTTCTAACCCCTCCAAACCCCATAACTCCCTTATTATCTCCCCAAATCACTTCCATATTCCTTACATATCATTACCCCAACAATAATCCCATTCCTTTCTCCCCCAAAAGCTGATCCCTTTCTTTTTTTTCATCCCTAGGAAGAGTTCAAGGCCAGGGTTCGGTTTCCCAAAGGTCTAAGGAGTTTAAACATCAAACAATCACCCACTTTCTTCGCTTGTAAGTTAATCGATTTCAACTTAACTCTGAATTATGATAGTCATTGTTCAAAATATGAAGTCATGAAGTGGATCTTGACCTTGGGTCGTTTTTGTATGAAATTGCATGTTAAACTAAAGTAATAAACACCCTTGGGATGAAAGAATGTGTTTTTTTTGTCATTGTAATGATTGAAATCAGAAAAAAAAGAGTCTAAATGCAAGTTTCGACTTAGGGTTCCTAGATTAGTACCCAATACATGTCAAAAATTGAGTAATTGGAACCTTAGGGATGACAAACTATCATAAATTGTGTTGAAATGGATGATTAGTCTTAGGTTGATTGTTTGAATTATTGAAAAATGGTTTAGAATTGAAGCATGGCTGATACCTGGCACAAACTTGATCCATGATACCCCGTGTACGGACCGTAGGTCAATCTACGAACTGTAGATCAGGTCCGTGGTCTGGTGCACGTAACAATTCCACTAAGTGTGAAACCACAAAGGTGGACTACGGTCTATAGGTCAATCTACGGACCATTCTGCACACCCGTGGTTCCCAACAGAGCCCAACTTTTTGGGACTTCTGACCTACAGAGGGGACCCACAGATCATAGGTACCCACCATAGATGGGCACTGATGCTACTGTACAATTGTTTTTTAGTCTAGGTTCGTTCTTTGTTCTAAATTTTTTTTGAGGGTGTTATTGGTTTATCTTGGTACTAATTAAGCCTCCACAGGTACCATGGCTCCTAAGAAACCAGTGACCTGCACCAAAACAAGCAAGATCAAATATGTGGCGCCACCTTTTCGGCTAATTGATAAAGATACGGATGCGGAGAAGGATCCCACATATATTCCACCGGCATCAAGGACTTCCCCTACAACACCTTGAACTACCTGAAATCAATCCAAGAAGGTGGTTCCTGACGTAGTCACTGCCTCCCATTATGATGAGGAGGATACACTGATCAGATCACCAGCTGTATCTGCTTCCGACTCTGAGTCTGCCTCTGCTTTCGAGTCTGGTTCCAAATCCACATCAGGCTCCCCATGACGCTCTAGTTCACATGGGAGGACGACCTCGTCTGATGAGGCCAGTAGTATGGGGGACATTCTCGTACCACCTAGCACCGAGCCTGCTCCCATTGGTGAAGAGCCAAACAGATGGTGTGTTGAGGGCAAGTGACAGATTTACAGGGATGTTCGGATGCTTATTGACAAAGAGAGAATGGCCCAGATAGTTACAGAGGAGCGTAAATTACTCACAGGTAGCCTGCATACCATGCCCGACATCCATCGGCTCTTCCAATAGCATAAGTGTGAGTGGATGGTCCGGGCCCCAGGAACATATAGCGAGGAGATCGTGAGGGAGTTCTATGCTTCCTACGCAGCTACCCTTCGAGGATCTATTCACAAACGGTCCAAGCCCTCATCCCATGCACCACTCACGGCTACACTAGTGCATGGATTTTTAGTGGAAATATCTGAGATCACCATCCGCCGGTTCCTCTACGGTCCAGCACACACTTGGGCTCTTAACACAGCCGAGTTTGACTACAGAAGGGACATCATGAGGGGTGAAGATTTTCAGAGGGAGTCCGTGATGTGCTAGTTAGCCCATCACATTGCTATAGACGGAGAGTGCACCGAATGGGTCGCCACCCCGGGTCTGAGCATCAAGAAGGTGAGTATCACATTTGTTGCCATGTTCTTCTGGCTTTTGGTATGGAATCAGGTTTCTCCCATGCAGTAAGATAATGTACTCAATTGGGACCGAGCAGTCATTGTGGCAGTGCTAGTGGTTGGGTTCGAGATTGACTTTGCCCGCATGCTCATTGCGGAGATTCATTAGAAGGCCTTTAAGGACGCCACAACTTACCCTTTTCCATGCCTAATCTTTCAATTGTGCAGGGACTCTAGAATGCCGGTGTGGCTTTCTGATAAACTGATCCAGGCGACCACGACCCTGGATATCGATCTTATAAGAGACGAGGCCAATGTGGCTGCACTGTGCATAGAGCAGCAGGTTGAGGTGACTCCACTGGGAGCAGATTTAGTGATTGATGTGGAGCAGTTACAGGTTGATGAGTCTAAACCTCCAACCCCCACTAAGGATGGTCCGACCTCTCACTCTCCGACCGCCAATCAGGCCCCTAGCTCCTCTAGAGCCACCCACTCTTTAGGGTCTGCGATCGTTCCTTTAGCTCGAGTTCAAAAATTAAAGGCCCAGATGACCACCCTACTTGAGAATATTAGGCCTTGGATACGGCGCGCGATAAAGCATTCCGTGACTAGGGTGGAGTAACAGATGGAAAAGATGATGGACCGAAAGGTTCAGGGGGTACACCAACATCTTGATGCTTCTGAGATGCGGGTCTTAGATAGAACATCCCCCACCATAGATGTCTCTGCTTTCCGAAAGGAGTTGGCTAATCTTTGGGCTGATATTGACACATTCCTAGCCCCTCCAGAGACTAATCATGAGTCGGCCCCCACTGCACCAGCTGATGATATGATGTTTGATCCCCTATTCGGGGATGAGATGCAGCCTCCTACTTCTTCCGATCATGCTGGGACGCGCCCCCACTCCAGTCGGGCGTCTGATGATACTGAGGCCGTAAGAGCTTGCAAGAGGGAGAGACAACAATTTGAGAAGGAAAGAAGGGCATCTTTAGTTGATGAGGAGCTGCGCCAGCATAGGCTTAGGGAGGTTGGCATTGGTGCCTCGAGCAATGTGAGCATCACTGATGGTGCGGTGCGAGCAACCGATAACACTATTGAGTGTGCTGTGATAGGTGATGTAGGCACTACTGTTGGTGTTGTGATAGGTGATATGGGCACTACTAAGGGTCACCCCAGTGTTGATCCAGCAGGCTCCGAGAAACCAGACCCACCCGCTTGTTTATCGCTTTTCGGTGCTATATGCCACAGGTTTGATTCACCAGATCCTTTCTCTTTAATTTTTATGCATTTGGGGCAATTGTTGGGGTGGGGTTGATGTTTGCGTAATCAAGACACAACTTCCAGTTCCAGTGTCTATGATCGTACAATAGTAAATAACCCAACCGAAAGGGTTGGGGTCGAGTCCCAAGGTAGTGGTTTTGAGAATTAACAGAAAAATAAAATTTAGTTCTAATTAGTTATAGCTATAGACATTATCGAATATAAACATAATAATCTAAAGGGGGTGACGCAAACGTCAATTATCAATTGGGAGTTTTGTATTAATTAACAACTACAACCAACGTAAATATATGAAAACTAGATAGAGAGACGGGATTCTTGGGATGTGATAGGAATACGGGATAACTAAATTGTCGGGTACATGCTTTTGATAGTAAATTGTTGAGTATTTGTGACTAGGCTAAATTATAGTGGGGGTAAATTCTCTATCAAGTAACATACCCCGAATCGACTTGGTTTCTCTTGAACACCAAGTTGCCGCTTTAAGCACAGCCTCCGCCTTAGCCCATTCACTCTATCGAGCTGAATGTGTGGGGGAAGGACTAGGATTCACTGTCCCAAGATTAACCTATGTCGACCTAATACCACCGGCTATCAATTTAGTAGTATTAGTTTTACGACCTCTCTCTCTCGCAAGCCGAAAACACTAAGATGAAATCGTATTTGCAACTACAACTCCATTAAGTCCATTTACAACTACTAAATGAAATCACATTTAAACAATAAATAAGCCATCAAAAAGCAAGACCCAACATATAATCTAACCCATATTCACAAAATCACACCCTAAGAATTGGGGTTTTAGCTAGACATGTAAAAGAGATAAAAAAATTATACCAATATCTGTTTCCATAAACTGGGTGTGGAGGATCAATTCTTAAAACACGTCAAGAGTGAAGAATCTTCGAGACCCAAGTCCAATTTCTTGGAGTTGAAACCCTTTGAATCTTCAAAGACTTAAGAACAATGTCTCCAAAAATGTAAAAATTGTTCTATTCTAAAACTTAGTTCTCTAACAACTTGATACTAAGCTACAGATTTAAGCGGGTATTTATAGCTCTCAAAAAGTGTGTTGTGAAGGATCCACTCGGCACAGTTAGTCGGGATCGCCGAACTACTCAACAATCCACCCATTGATCTGGTAACTTGCCTTTTTGCTTTTGCCTTTAGCATCTTTGCGTTCTGAATCATTGAGCAATATTGTCATGCTTCGCGGAACTGATCGGTGATTCGCCGATTGCTCCCTTTCCTCGCAGACTTGACCTTTTTCTTTAGGGCCAAGCACACTGGAACATTAGGCGACGTTATAGGCCTTTCAGCGACACGCCTAATGGATTAGGCAATCATCACTCTTTTCTTCCTTCTTTCAGCCACTTTGTTCCTTTTTGCTCGATAGGTCAATGCTTTGTCTCTCAACCCAAATACCTAAAACTTAAGAATTTTCATCATATAGAGAGACAAAATATGCATCTGAGACAATAATTCTATCAAAATATAGCCCTAAATGAGTCCAAATTGTGGACTAATCAACACCCCAACTTAAACTTTTGCTTGTCCTCAAGCAAACTAGAGTTCAGTTTCTCAAAAAAAGGTGTTTCAAACAGTTCTACATAAGAATCAATCATGAATGCACACAACGAAACTCACTTTACTCATGCAAATATCAATTGTGAATTCAAAGATTCAAGTTGTAACTCACCATTATCAAAGAATCTCATGCTCACAATACTTGCTTAAAAAGCAAGTTCAAGCTCAACAAAAGTGTTCAAATGCCCTCACACAAAGAAGGATTCCATATTCACACAATGGTTCACAATTTAAAGTTTTTGAATCAAATGTAATGCTCACACTCAAAAAGAGGAACACAATGCATAATTTTACCCATAGGTTTGCCCGTATTTTCCAATCGACATTTGTTTCAGCTCACTCAAGATCAAAAAGGTCTTTTCAAGGCTTGTTATGGGGCTCAGTGCAAAAGTATGGTTATTTAGGCTCAGTGACTTTCATCCTCATGAAATGTGGTGCTCACAACACTTCCTTTCCTCTTCCTTCATCATTTTCATTAGTGCTCATAAGTCATCCTATTATTCACTTCCCATGGATTGTTTGGGAACCCCATTTCTTTTGTACTTTTCAACTTTATTCCACAACTTTTCTTTTTCATTCCTTTTTTTTTTCTATCTTCCCTTTTTTAAAATGGAGGGGTTCCATTTTTCTTAATACCATGGGTTAAAGGAGGATTTCTTGCACTTCTTGGCTTTCCATTTTCTTTTCACCACACTCCCAACTTAAGCTTTTGGCCTAACTTGGCTATTCAAACAAACCACAACTTCATGAGGATTATGGGTGATGGATAAAGAAACGTCATTGTTTTCATCAAGTTTCTTCCAAAGAGAGGTAAGGATCAAGGGGTGTTCAAAAGAGGTTTACACACAATCACAAGGTAGGCCACAAAAGAGATATAGGTCAAATTGGATCACACTCTTAGAAGTTGCCTAAGATCATATCAGAAGATAGCCTTACTTAGTCGATCGGACCCACGGGGCAAATTCTAGGTGTTGTCATGCATGGTTAACAGTAATCTCATCACACAAGGCATCGACACTAAAGTCAAATAAGACTTCACACTTTCGCTAGTGTGCAACGATCATCACAAGAGACTCGATTTAATAATTGTCTAGTCACAACGAGATGCAAAGCGTTCACATATTGTCTATGCAGCTTCACTTGGCCTCATCCTAGCAGCACATTCATGTTTGTTTGATTAAGAGCACTATTCAAGTCATAGATATTGATGGGAACCGATACTCAAATTTGTGAAAGAAAAACCACATTCAATACAGAAAGGGTGGTAAAAATTTTTAGAAGGGTCAAAATTATTTTGCAATATAAAATACGGAGCCAGAAGCTTAAACATCCATAAAAATGCAGTATTAACACAATTATAAATTTCAACCCAAATATATAAACAAAACAAATATGCATAAAGGTGGCCTCACCCCACAACAAACAAAAACCATTTGTCCTCAAATGTGAATAAAAGTATCCAAAAGTAAAAGTAAGTAAGACAGAGAGGGATGTAAAGAAAGGATCTTGTCTATCCAGTCTATCCATATGTCTGGGCCTCAGTGCCCTGTGGTACTCTGAATATGGGGATCAGTGCTCGGAGTAACCTCAGGAGGAATAGCAGTGCCAGATCCTCTAGGAGCTGTTGTGGACGTCTCAGTCAGCAATGTCTGGATCGCCTGTTGTACAACCATCTCCACAAAATCTGGAAAATCTCTAAATATGCTCTCCTCTCAACTCTCTCTCATTGAATCATCATGTACCACTCTCTGTTCTTCGTCGGTCTCTGCATCCGACTTCTCATTTGTTGTGCCATCCCTCTATACTACTCCGGTGGTAGCCAGAGGAATCCCTGAGGTCTCAAGAGCAAGCTCGTCATCTGCACCCTGAATTAATGAAGTGAAGTTGGTAGACTTCAAATAGTCTACGTCCTTCCGAAAATCTGCTATTTTGGCTTTCAAAGTCGAAACCTCGAATGTCTTCCCCTGTATGCCCTCACAAGAAGTTACTCTAGTAGACAGATCATCAACAGAGACCTTAAGTGGGGTTAGTGCCATGAAGATAACACTCTCAATCATCCCTGGGATGGATCTCTCCAATCAAATTGCCCTAAAATCTGCTTAATAGGCCAGATTCCCAATTTTTCAGGATCATCGCCTGAGTAATCCTGACAGGCTGGGAGAAGGAGGAAGCACCTGGGACCTATGAAAAAGAGGAACGAGCGGGTTTACCTGAAGGCCCAGTGGCCGGAGAAAGTGAAGATGCCTCTGCAGGTAACGAGTCAACGTCAACATCCAGATAAATATTTGTCAGAACTACTCTCTTCTCGTCAGCCTCCTCTCGTATGTACTCGAACTCAATACGCCAGATGTCAGTGGAGGATAAAGGGGTGACCTCAATATCCCTCGTAGTATCCTGAGGTACTCCATCATGCCGACACAGCTCAGTGAGCAAGACTGTGAATGGCAGAGAAGTTTGCTTCTGTTTGGTTCTCATGGCCATCTCTTGTGAAATCAGCAGTCCCAGATCGATGTGTCTCTTAGAAATGATAAAGCCAAGGCAAGATGCTTTCAGATTGCGCAAAATGGACTCGTTCTGGGATGGCATTATGGTGCTGCTGATAAACCCAAACCAGAACCTAACAGTAATGCTCATGTCCCTCTTGTCACTAGGAGCTCCTGCATCCATCCACCTCGGGGTGGTGTCAGAAATCAGAGGAACCAACCAACCCTTCAGGTTATCTAGGGACTGAGCAATGGGAAAACCCTCATAAGAAAATGTAGAGTACATCGGTCTATTCAAAATAGTGTTAATATATTCACTGTTGTACCCAACTTCTTTACGTCTGACCATGACCGAATTCATTGGTCTGAATTCGCTTCCCTTCTTCTTGCTTTTGGGCACCAACTCCCCATAAGCTGTATAGAATTCCCGGACCCAGGAAGGAATGTAATGGTCTCAAGGCCTGGAGAACTGCTCAAACTCATGGTAGTGGATGGTGTCCCTGACACCGGGGTACTTGCCCTCTTGGCCCTGTGTAGATAACAACTTCTCCTCTAGGATGGTCTGTACCCCATCTCATTTCAATCTATTCAAAAATTGAGGTGGAGGAGCGATAGGGAGTGCAGGGGTCACTGGAGGTGCCTGAGC
Source organism: Solanum chiquidenum (assembly GCA_029582725.1). Taxonomy (NCBI): domain Eukaryota; kingdom Viridiplantae; phylum Streptophyta; class Magnoliopsida; order Solanales; family Solanaceae; genus Solanum; species Solanum chiquidenum. The sequence goes on along the minus strand of JAJOOS010005950.1, from coordinate 38,539 downwards.
AGGCACATAACCTGCTTCAGGAAGGGTGGCAGATGAGGGAACTCTGGTGGGTGAGGATTGAGATCTATCCTGGTGTCTTATTCTTTCGGTGAATCAGAAGCTCCTCATCTTCCAGTTTAGAAAAATATGCTCGGGTGTCAGCATCTACTTCCCTAGCTATGTGCTTCTTTCTTATGCCTTGTCTCCCGGTGGGAGTTCTTGCCTTCTATTCTGTGGGAGATTTGATCCCCCTTCGTTTATATTAACGCCCTGTGCTGTTTTCTTGGATGGCATGGTTAGATTTGTACGTACCATATCTGCAAAATATTGGGAGAGATTATGAGAAAATCAAACTTAAGCACAGAAAATCTAATGCAGACAAACTCGCCGATCCAGTCGGTGAGTTGATGTTTGTGTAATCGATGACACAACTTTCAATGCAAGTGTCTACGATCGTGAAATAGTATCATAACCCAACCAAGGGTTGGGGTCGAGTCTCGAAAGAGTGGTTTCGAGAATTAATAAAAAAATAAAATTTAGTTCTAACTAGTTGTAGCTAAAGACATTAACGATTAAAAACATTGAAAATTAAAGGGGGACACAAAAGTGTCAATTAACAATTTGGGGTTTTTGTCACAAGTATAGCAAAAACAGTAGAAATAATAAAGAAATCTATGAATGGGAGGGGATTCTTGGGATGTGACTGGAATACTAGTTAATCTAAATTGTTGGGTACACGCTTTCGATAGAAAATTTATAGAGTAATGGTGACTAGGCTAAGCTATACGTGGGAATAAATTCTCTCTCAAGCAACTTACCCTATTTCAAATGGGTTCCTCTCGGACACCCACTTGCCTGATGAAGACCAGCCTACGCCTTACCCCACTCACTCTCTCAAGCTAAGTGTTAGGATATAAGACTAGGGCTCACCCTCTCGGGCTAAACCTCATGTCGACCCACTCCTTAGGCCATCAATCTAGTAGTCTTGGTTTCGCGACCTCTCTCTCGAGCAAGCCAAAAATTACATATATAAACTTGTATTTCCAACTACAAATTTGTTAAATTCATCCACAACTACTAGACGAAATCACCATTAAACTACATCTAATATATCAGCTAGCAAGACCCACAACAATCTTAACCCATATTTGCTAAATAACACCCCAAAAATTGGTGATTTTAGCCACTCATCAAGAGATAGAAATTTATACTTAAAATGATAAAGAAATCAAATGGGTATAAAAATTAAACCTTGATTTAAGCAAAGGAAGAAAAATAGAGAAGACCCACTTCCAATTTGGAGAAGATGAACTCCTTTCGTCAAGTCTCCCAAAAACCCTTTCCAAACTGCAGAGAAAAATAAAAAGTACTAAAATTATATCAATTGTTCCACACTAAAAATCTCTTCCTAAGCTATAACTCTCAACAAGTATTTATAGATTTAAAAAATCTTTGTTGTAGCGGATCATTCGACGACATTAGTCGGAATCGCCGATCAACTCAGTGATTCTCCCTTTGGTGTATTTCATTGCGGTCTTAAACCATCCTTCGGCATCGTCGTGCTCTGGGTCATTGGGCGACCTAGTACTGCTTCGCGGAACTCCTCGGCGATGCGCCGACTACTCCCTTTTTCTACCGACTTGATTATTTCCTTCAGGACTCAGCACACTAGAACAAAAGGTGAAGTGAGACCATTCAGTGACTCGCCAACTGCACTCGGCGATCCTCAGGCCTTCATTTTGTCGTTCTTTTCAGCCCTTTTTCATTTCTTTTTGCAGCGTAGTGTCGATGCTTTCCTTCAAACTTCAAATACCTGAAACTTAAGTGTTTACATCAGATATTGAGATAAAATAAGCATTTGAGGACACAATTTCTATTGAAATATAGCCCTAAATGAGTCCAATTTGTGGACTCATCAACACCCCCAACTTAAACTTTTTCTTGTCCTCAAGCAAACTCAACTTCAGTTGTTCAAAAAGTATGTCTAAAATGGTGCTACATAAGACTCAATCATGAACATACACAACAAGACTCAGACTACTTATGCAAAGATCAATTGTGTACTCAAAGATTCAAGTTGTGACACACCATTACCAAAGATTCTCATGCTCGCAATACTTGCTACTAATACAAGTTCAAGCTCAACAAAAGTATCTAAATGCCCTCACACAAAGAATGATTCCATATTCACACACAAAAGTTAATCAATTTAAGATCAGGAATCATATGCAACGCTCGCACTCAAAAGGAGGAACACAATACATGTTTTCACCCATAGGTTTGCCCTTATTTTCCAATCAACTTTTGGTTGGGCTCACTAGAGATCAAAAAGGTCTTTTTAAGGCTTATAATGGGGCTGAGTGCAAAGTTATGGTCATTTAGGCTCAGTGACTTCTTCATCCTCGTGGGATGTGGTGTTCTCAAAAACCTCCTTTTCCCTTCCCTTATCACTTTTTTTCTAGTGCTTCTAAGTCAACCTTTTATTCACTCTCCATGTATTGCTTGGAAACCCAATTTCTTTTGTACTTTTATACCACAACTCTTCTTTTTCATTCTTTTTTTTTTCTATATGGAGGGTTTCCATTTTTTTGCAACACCATGGGTTAAGGGAAACTTTTCTTGCACTTCTTGACTTCTCCTTTTTCTTTTCACCACACCTCCAACTTAGGCTTGTTGGCTATTCACTAAACAACAAATCAGGAGGATTATAGGAAGTGTATCAAGTAAAGTCTAGGGTTCATCATGTTTCTTCCAAAGAAAGGTAAGGCTCAAAGGGTGTTCAAAAGAGTTTCACACACTCACGGGTAGGCCACAACAGAGGTATAGGTCAAATTGGCTCACTCTCTACAAAAGTTGCCTAAGATCATCTCTAGAGCACACCTTACTAAATCAATCAAACTAACGGGGAAAATTCTAGGTTTATTCATGCATGGTTCAAAGTAATCTTATCACACAAGGCATCAACATTTAAGTCAAACAAGGCTACACACTTTCGCTAGTGTGCAATGGTCATTACAAGACACTCGATTTGATAAATGGCTAATCACAACAAGATGCAAAGAGTTCACATATTTTCTATGCAACTTCATCTGACCTCATCGTAGCCACGCATTCATGTTCGTTCGATTGAGAGCACTATTCAAATCATCAATATTGATCAGAACCGAGATTTAAATTTTGCAAAAGAACAGCCACTTTCAACACACGAGAAGTGGCAAAAAAATTTAGAAAACTTTTCATTTTTACTGAAGGGTCAAAATCATTTTTGTAATTTAAAACAAAAGGGAACCATGAGCTCAAACATCCACAAAAGTAGTGTAAAAGCGATTTCAAACAGAACATCCCAAATATATACAGAACATGAATCACAAATAGCACACAAAAGGTGAGCCTCACACCACCACAAATAAAAACAATTTGCCCTCAAATTCAATTAACACAGAATAAAGAAAGACAAAGAGGGAGGTAAAGAGGGGATCCTATCTAAGTAGTCAGTCCATTTGTCTGGTAATCGGTGCCCGAAGTGACTTCCAGAAAGACCAGATTCGCTGGACCTAGTAGCAGATGCTAGAGAGGCCTGCACAACAACATCTATTATGATTTCTTTAGTCTCAGCTATATCGTCACTACAGCTCCCTCAAACATCTCTTTGTCAGTCTCTTCCTCTGAGTTAAGATCGGCTATATGTTGTGCTCTATACCCATGTCCAGTGGTGGTCTGAGGCATCACATGCAAGTCTAAAATCTCCTTTGTTCCAAAGATCATGGACACATCATTGAACTTCAGGTGGTTTACATCCTTTTGCAGTTCAACAATGGCAGCTTTTAAAGTTGTCTCCTCATCTGTGGCCCCTTGGTTGTGCTCACACATTGCTATCATGGCCTCTAGGGCGTTAATGATAGTGCTTAGAGGTGTCACAACATCATCTAGGGAAATCTTCATAATGCTTGGAACAGAGGCCTCTAGACTGGCAGCCCGACAGTTGGCAGAATGGGCAAGTTATACCATTCGGAGTATGGAAACCTGGGTGAGCGGAGGCCGGGAAATAGCAGCAACAACATTAGGTCTGGGAGACCTTGCAGCAGCGGATGAATCTGGAGGTGCCTCTGCAGCTGATGATTCTGTGTTTCCTAAATCCACCAATGTTGCATTCTTCCTTTTTGTTAGATCCTTAAGGTACTTGGCTTCGATCTTGTGGATATCAGTAGAGGCTGTAGGCATCATTTCCATATCTTACTTGGCATCCCGAGGTACCCGAGCTTGTTTGCACAATGTTGTGATCAATACTGGGAATGTAAGTGAGGTCTGGCTCTGCCTTGCACGCATCAGTATCTCTGAAGTGATGATTTCTCCCAAGTTTATCAGTGTTTCCTCTATGATGCAACCCAAGAAAGTTGCCTTGGCAAGGCGGAGAATCGGGTCATTCTGGAATGGCTTTATTGTGTTGCTGATAAAACATAAACCAGAACCTTGTTTCTATGTTTAGTTCTTTCTTTTCAATCGTAGCTCCTTCCGCCAACCATTATGGGGTCTTGTTTGAAATTAGTGGGGCTAACCGCATTTTCATCTCATCCAGTTTCTTTGTTCTGATCAATTGTTGCCAGTGATCTCCAATACTCATGGACATGGCCAAGACCACGTTAATCGCCTCACTATCACACTTCACTCTCCTGCATCTGACAACCACATAGTCTAGTTCTTTGAAGGTTGCTGCTAGTTGCTTTTTCTAGGGTATTAGTGCACTATATGCACTATAGAATTATCTTACCCAGTTTGGAAAATAAGGGTCGCGGGGATTGGTGAGAATTTGGAACTTATGATATCTCAGGCATTCCATTATATCTAGGTGTCTATCTAAAACCCCATCTATGGACAACCGTTTTTTCTCTAGAATTGTTCTCAGTCCCTCAACTTTTAATCGATTTGTCAACTTAGGCGGACGATCTTGTACTGGAGGCGCTAATACCATTGCCTACTCTAGAACTGGAGATGTAGGAGTGGTAGTCTGGGTATTCCTAATCCTGAATAGATCATTCAGCTTCCAGTTCACCGCTCAGTTCTCTGTGCTATTAATAGATCATCCTCATCAGAACCCATATCTACACTTTCAGATTAGTTGGGGCCATTTATGTAAAATCCATCACTGTCAGTGCTTGCATCTGATACTTCAAGGATCTTATCCTTGCCCTTGCCTCTCCCCCCAACTGTGGAAAGTTTAGCAACCTTTCTTCTGGATGCAACTACATCCTCATTGATTTTAATCCCTTTTGTTTTACCTTGGGGTGACCTTCTTTCTCTTGCAACTTTAGTTCTAGCCATTTATGCAAAGAATATGGGAAGAAGTTAGAACAACTAAATCAAATTCATAGGGACATAATTGCAGACTATCTCGCCGAGTAGATCGGTGAATCGCCTAATTGCTTTGGCGAGCAGTGCTTTGTCTGCTTAAACCTACAGTGCAATAACAGAAAATGGTGCAGACAAGAGTCTATCGAGGATACTTTTGACGATTCGCCGAATGCTTTTGGCGATCTGAGATTTCTCACCGAGAGCTACAGAATCCATGTCTCAAGTAGCATGGAATTAAATGTGAGATAGGGTCAATAGGCAAACTACTGAGTGATTTGGCGAACCTGATATAGCTCGCCAATTGGCCCATCATGCCTATTTCTCTTCTATTTTCTCGATTTTCAACCCACAACCCCAATAAAATAAATCAAAACATGTGCAAGATCAATCAAGCTTATAGTTTTTCTCTTTGCTCAACTTAAACAGTATGCAGGAGCACCTTGATGAGTTCACAAATTGGACTCATTTAGGACTTTATTTTAATAGAAATGGTGTCCTCAAAGGCTTATTTTGTCTCAATATCTAATGAAAACTATCAAGTTTAAGGTATTTGAAGTTTTAGCGGATGCATGGACACTTAGGCTCAAAAAGGAAGAAAAGGGATGGAAAGAACGTAAAAACTGAAGCCTGAGCTTCGCCAATCACTCTTGGTGAATAGCCGAAGGGAAGCACTCCGCCCTTTTTTCCAGTACGCGAAGCCCTAAAGGATGTGGATCCAGAAGGTGATGAAGGGAGCAGTCGGCGCTTCGCCGAACAGTTTCACGAAGTAATGCCATACCGCCCAATGGTCTAGAACACAAATATGTTGAAAGGAAAGCACAAAAGGCGATTTACTAGAAAAAGGGCGATTCGCCGAGTCATTCGGCGATTGCGACTAACCTCGCCGAATGGTCCACCGCAGAACTAAATCTGAAAACTATAAATACTAACCTTAGTTATTACTTTTAGGGGTCCGAACATTATTGTTAATTTTCACTTTTAGAACATCAGATCTTGGATTTAGTACAATTTTTTTTTACTCTCAAGTTTGTAAGGGTTTGAAGACTTGAAGAAGAAAAGGGTTTCACCTCTTTCAATTTGGAAGTGGGTCTCTTGGATTCTTCCTTCTTTGCTCAAATCAAGACTTATTTCTCTATACCTATGTGATTCCAACATCATTGAAGATATAAATTTCTATCTCTTGATGTGTGGCTAAAAACCCCCATTTTTTGGGTGTGATTTAGCAAATATGTGTTGTTATTATTGTTGGGTCTTGCTTGCTAGTAGGTTAGATGTATTTTAATGGTGATTTCACCTAGTGGTTGTGGTTAAAGTTAATGAGTTTGTAGTTGAAAATACAAAGCCACCCATGTGTTTTTGGCTTGCCCGAGAGGGAGGTCGCGAAACTAAGACCACTAGACTGATGGCCTAAGTAATGGGTCGACCTGAGGTTCAGCCCGTGAGGGTGATCTCTAGTCCCATATCCTAACACTCAGCTCGACAGAGTGAGTGGGGTAAGGCGTAGGCTGGTTTTCATATGACAAATGGGTGTTCGAGAGGAACGCATTTGAAATGGGGTAAGTTGCCCAAGAGGGAAGTTATTTCCATTTAAAGCTTAGCCTAGTCACTATTATCTTGAAAATTTTATATCGAAAGTATGTGAAGCACAAATGGCGATGAACCAGAAGAAGGGCGATTCGCCGAGTCATTCGGCGATTGCGACTAACCTCGCTGAACGGTTCACCGCAGAACTAAATCTGAAAACTATAAATACTAACCTTAGTTATTAATTTTAGGGGTCCGAACATTATTGTTAATTTTCACTTTTAGAACATCAGATTTTAGTATCATATTTTTATTATCAGATCTTGGATTTAGTACAATTTTTTTTTACTCTCAAGTTTGTAAGGGTTTGAAGACTTGAAGAAGAAAAGGGTTTCACCTCTTTCAATTTGGAAGTGGGTCTCTTGGATTCTTCCTTCTTTGCTCAAATCAAGACTTATTTCTCTATACCTATTTGATTCCAACATCATTGAAGGTATAAATTTCTATCTCTTGATGTGTGGCTAAAAACCCCATTTTTGGGGTGTGATTTCGTAAATATGTGTTGATATTATTGTTGGGTCTTGCTTGCTAGTAGGTTAGATGTATTTTAATGGTGATTTCACCTAGTGGTTGTGGTTAAAGTTAATGAGTTTGTAGTTGCAAATACAAAGCCACCCATGTGTTTTCGGCTTGCCTCAAAGGGAGGTTGTGAACCAAGACCACTAGACTGATAGCCTAAGGAGTGGGTCGACATGAGGTTCAGCCCAAGAGGGTGAGCCCTAGTCCCATATCCTAACAGTCAACTCGAAAGAGTGAGTGGGGTAAGGCGAAGGCTGGTTTTCATACGACAAATGGGTGTTCGAGAGGAACGCATTTGAAACGGGGTAAGTTGCCCAAGAGGGAAGTTATTTCCATTTAAAGCTTAGCCTAGTCACTATTATCTTGCAAATTTTCTATCGAAAGCATGTGAAGCACAAAAGGCGATGAACTAGAAAGAAGGGCGATTCACCGAGTCATTCGACGATCGCGACTAACCTCGCCGAATGGTCCGCCGCAGAACTAAATCTGAAAACTATAAATACTAGCCTTAGTTATTATTTTTAGGGGTCCAAACATTATTGTTAATTTTAACTTTTACAACATCATATTTTAGTATCATATTTTTATTATCAGATCTTGGATTTACTACTATTTTTGTTTTACTCTCAAGTTTGTAAGGGTTTGAAGACTTGAAGAAGAAAAGGGTTTCACCTCTTTTAATTTGGAAGTGGGTCTCTTGGATTCTTCCTTCTTTGCTCAACGAAAGACTTATTTCTCTATACCCATTTGATTTTAACATCATTGAAGGTATAAATTTCTACTATCTTGATGTGTGGCTAAAAACCCCATTCTTGGGGTGTGATTCAACAAATATGTGTTGCTATTATTGTTGGGTCTTGCTTGCTGGTAGGTTAGATGTATTTTAATGGTGATTTCACCTAGTGGTTATGGTTTAAGTTAATGTGTTTGTAGTTGCAAATACAAACGAACCCATGTGTTTTCGTCTTGCCTCAAAGGTAGGTCGTGAACCAAGACCACTAGACTGATGGCCTAAGGAGTGGGTCGACATCAGCCCAAGAGGGTGAGCCCTAGTCCCATATCCTAACACTTAACTCGAGAGAGTGAGTGGGGTAAGATGTAGGCTGGTTTTCATGCGGTAAATGGGTGTCTGCGAGGAACATTTTTGAAACGGGGTAAGTTGCCCGAGAGGGAACTTATTTCCATCTAAAGATTTGCCTAGTCACTATTATCTTGCAAATTTTCTATCGAAAGCATGTACCCAACTATTTATCTCAACTTGTATTGCGGTCACACCCCAAGAACTCGTCCCTATACTCGATTTTCTTGTTAATTTTGTTGTTTTTACTTACTTGTGACAAAAACCCCAAATTGATATTTGACACTTTTGTGTCCCCCTTTTTTTTTGATATACAATATTTTTAATCGTTAATTTCTTTAGCTACGACTAGTTAGAACTAGATTTTATTTTTCTATCAATTCTCAAAATCACTCCCTTGGGACACGACCCCAAACCTTGGTTGGGTTACTATATTATCGACGTTGATAGACACTCGCACAATAGTTAGTGTCGTTGGTCACGATAAGCATCAAAATCGCGCCGCTGCCGGGGAGTGGTGTTAGTTGAGAATTGTTTGGTTAAGTTGACTTTTGTTCTTTTTAGTCATAGTTGAATCTACTTACTTTTAATTTTAGCTTATGTGTTGTTGTCTTTTTGCAGAGCTGACGAAATCAGTGTCAACGGAACCAATGCAATGGACAATCCCAAAAATGTGGCTTGAATGAGGACTTGCGTCGTGTCACGACGTTAACTACGGCACTTCTTGGGAGACAACCCAAGTTATATTTTTCTTTGTTTTTAAGTTTGAAATAATGGTGTGTTGAATTTGCAGGACAAAGTATGGAAGTGTTTGAAAAGTGCAGATTGGCGAGCTAAAGGTCCAATCGGTGTATCGCCGAAGAGGTCGGCGATCTCGACCTAGACCGCCGTTGGACTCGAGACAATTTCAAAGTGGAGTCTATAAAACTCAGCGAGCCCAAGAAATTATTTGCGAATCACCGACTAGGTCGGCTATCACGAACTTGTGCGCGGTTTGGACCCCCTAAATTTGTTGGAGATCCTATAAAACTTGGTGACCTAAGTGACCAATTGGCGTGTCGCTGAGTGGGTCGGCAAGCACGAGTAATGTCGCCGAATGGGCGAGAACTGGACGGTTTTTAAAAAGTCCAAAGGTGTAAACTTCCAATTCTTTCACCTTTCCTCACTTTCGAACTTCACAAACTAACACCTGTACTTTCATTTCTATATTTTTGCATTTCTATATTATTTTAGTCGTTGATTTGTGCTCGGATTTGGATTACATTGCCGCCTAACATTTCAATCTTATCTTAATTGGCATTAACGATTGGTTTTCCAAACCCCAAATTTATTTTTTGTAATTTCGTACTCATTTGCAATGATCTTACCTTAGTGATGTGTACTGGGACTCTCCAATCTTAATTTCTTTTGCTTATGCCTGTGAAAATCTTGCCCGTAGTGCTTATAGTGTTAAAATCCTATATTTTTTAGCCTTGAAATCGGTTAAATCTTGTGGGGTTGTGCTTACATGTTGTTGAATCTATTAGGGAGAAGTCTGATTATCCTGAGATATGATAAAGACCAATATTGTCATGCCACCCCGAAAAAGAGCATGGGATATCACAGTAAATGAAGGGGGGGTCAAATCCTCCCAAGAAGGGAAGACAAGAACCTCAGCCTGGAAATAAAGGCAAGGAAAAGAGGCACATTTATGACAGGGAGACTACTCCCCGAGGCCCCTATATTCCTTCCTGGGCCCGGGGTCCTATTAGGTCTGGTACTGATGTTTCTTCGGAGGCGACTCCTGGTACTGAGACCAAGGACAAGAGTGATGAACCGGGAACTGATGCCCAGAGAGATAGAGCGACTATGTAGATATGACTCCCCTCTTTACTTCCCTCTCTGTCATACTTTATTTCACTTTTGAATAATTTCATGTGCATTTGAGAACAAATGTTTTATTTGTGGTGGGGTGAGGCCCACCTTTCTTGTGTGATTACTGTGTGTTTGGATTGTTGAGCTTAAATTGTGTTTTTCCACTGTTTTACGTGGATGTTTGAGCTTATGGCTCCTTTTGTTATTATTATAAAATGATTTTTGACCCTTCCAAAAAAATTTTGCAAATTTTTGCCACCTCTTATATGCACTTGAATGTGGATGTTCCTTGGCAAATTTAAATCTCGGTTTAGATCAATACCGATGACTTGAATAGTGCTTACAATCGAACGAACATGAATGTGCGGCTATAATGAGACTAAATGAAGTTGCACGGACAATGTGTGAACTCTTTGCATCTCGTTGTGATTAGCCATGTATCAAATTGATTCTCTTGTGATGACCATTGCACACTAGCAAAAGTGTGGAGTCTTGGTTGACTTAAGTGTCGATGCCTTGTGTGATGAGCTTACTTTGAACCTTGCATGAATAAACCTAGGATTATCCTCGTTAGTCTGATTGATTTAGTAAGGTGTGCTCTTCAGATAATCTTAGGCCGCTTTTGAAGAGTGTGAGCTAATTTGACATATACCTCTTTTGTGGCCTACCCGTGAGCGTGTCAAACTCTCTTGAACACCCTATGAGCCTTACCTTTCTTTGGACGAACCTTGATGAACCCTAGACCTTACTTGACCTACTACCTATAATCCTCTTAATTTGTGGTTTAGTGAATAGCCAACTTAGGCCAAAAGCCTAAGTTGGGGGTGTGGTGAAAAGAAAAAGGAGGATTCAAGAAGTGCAAGAAAAGTCTCCCTTAACCCATGGTGTTGCAGAACAATGGAAACCTTCCATGTAAAAGAAAAAAAAGAGAAGGAAAAGAAAAATTAAAGAAAAGAATGAAAAAAAGGAAAAAGTTGTTGAATAAAATTATAAAAGAAATTGGGTTTCCAGGCAATCCATGGAGGTGAATAAAAAGATGACTTAGAAGCACTAGAAAAAGAATTGATAAAGGAAAAGAAGGGGATGCCTTGAGAATACTACATGTCATGAGGAAAATGTTACTGAGCCTAAATGACCATATCTTTGCACTCAGCCCCTTTGCAAGCTTTAGAAAGACCTTTTTGATCTTGAGTGAGCCGAACCAAATATCGATTAGAAAATAAGGGCAAGCCTATGGGTTAAAACATGCATTGTGTTCCTCTTTTAGAGTGTGAGCGTTGCATCTGATTCCTGACCTTGAATTGGTTAACCTCTGTGTGAATATGGAATCATTTTTTATGTGAGGACATTAGATACGTTTTGTTGAGCTCGAACTTGCACAAGTAGCAAGTATTGCGAGAATGAGAATCTTTGGTAATGGTGTGTCACAACATGAATCTTTCAATACACAATTGATCTTTGCATGAGTAATTTGAGTCATGTTGTGCATGGTCATGATTTAGTCTTATGTAGCACTATTTGAGACATCCTATTTGAAATGTTGAACTTGAGTTTTACTTGAGGACAAGCAAAAGCTTAAGTTGGGGGTGTTGATGAGTCCACAAATTGGACTCAATTAGGGATTTATTTTAATAGAAATAGTATCCTCAAATGCTTCTTTTGTCTCAATATCCAATGAAAATTATTAAGTTTAAGGTATTTGAAGATTTAGCGGCAAGATGGACACTTAGGCGCAAAACAGAACAAAAAGGTTGGAAAGAACGTAAAAACAGAAGCCTGAGCTTCGCCAATCACACTTGGCGACTCGCCGAAGGGAAGCACTCTGCTCTTTGTTCCAGTACGCGAAGCCCTGAAGGAAATGGATCCAAAAGGCGATGAAAGCAGCAGTCGGTGCTTCGCCGAATAGTTTCGCGAAGCAATGCCATACCGCCCAATGGTCTAAAACACAAACATGCTTAAGGGAAAGCACAAAAGGCGATGAACCAGAAGAAGAGCGATTCGCCGAGTCATTCGGCGATCGCGACTAACCTCGCCGAACGGTTCGCCGCAAAACTAAATCTGAAAACTATAAATACTAGCCTTAATTATTATTTTTAGGGGTCCGAACATTATTGTTAATTTTCACTTTTAGAACATCTGATTTTATATCATATTTTTATTATCAGATCTTGGATTTAGTACTATTTTAATTTTACTCTCAAGTTTGTAAGGGTTTGAAGACTTGAAGAAGAAAAGGGTTTCACCTCTTTTAATTTGGAAGTGGGTCTTTTGGATTCTTCTGTCTTTGCTCAAATAAAGACTTATTTCTCTATACCCATTTGATTCAACATCATTGAAGGTATAAATTTCTACTTTTTTGATGTGTGGCTAAAAAACCCTATTCTTGGGGTGTGATTTAACAAATATGTGTTGCTATTATTGTTGGGTCTTGCTTGCTAGTAGGTTAGATTTATTTTAATGGTGATTTCACCTAGTGGTTGTGGTTTAAGTTAATGTGTTTGTAATTGCAAATACAAAGCCACCCATGTGTTTTAGGCTTGCCCGAGAGGGAGGTCGTGAAACCAAGACCACTAGAATGATGGCCTAAGGAATGGGTCGACATGAGGTTCAGCCCAAGAGGGTGAACCCTAGTCCCATATCCTAACACTCAACTCGAGAGAGTGAGTGGGGTAAGGTGTAGGCTGGTCTTCATGCGGCAAATGGGTGTCCGAGAGGAACGCTTTTCAAATGGGGTAAGTTGCCCGAGAGGGAACTTATTTTCATCTAAAGATTTGCATAGTCACCATTTTCTTGCAAATTTTCTTTCGAAAGCATGTACCCAACTATTTATCTCAACTTGTGTTGCGGTCACACCCCAAGAACTCGTCCCCATACTTGATTTTCTTGTTAATTTTGTTGTTTTTACTTACTTGTGACAAAACCCCCAAATCGATATTTGACACTTTTGTGGCCCTCTATTTTTTTGATTTACAATGTTTTTAATCGTTAATTTCTTTAGCTACAACTAGTTAGAACTAGATTTTATTTTTCTATCAATTCTCAAAATCGCTCCCTTGGGACACCACCCCAACCGTCGGTTGGGTTACTATATTATCGAGGATCGTAGAGACTCGCACCATAGTTAGTGTTGTTAGTTACGATAAGCATCAAAATGGTGTCGCTGCCGGGGAGTGGTGTTAGTTGAGAATTGTTTGGTTAAGTTGACTTTTGTTCTTTCCAGTCATAGTTGAATCTACTTACTTTTAGTTTTAGTTTCTGTGTTATTGTCTTTTTGCAGAGCTGACGAAATAAGTGTCAACGGAACTAATGCAATGGCCAATCCCAAAAATGTAGCTTGAATGAGGACTTGCGTCGTGTCACGACGTTAACTAAGGCACTGCTTGGGAGACAACCCAAGTTATATATTTCTTCGTTTTAAAGTTTGAAATAATGGTGTGTTGAATGTGCAGGACAAAGTTTGGAAAGTGTTTGAAAAGTGCAGATTGGCGAGCTAAAGGTCCAATCGGTGTATCGCTGAAGAGGTCGGCAATCCGACCTAGACCATCGTTGGACTCAAGACAATTTCAAAGTGGAGTCTTTAAAACTCAGATTCGCGAATCACCGACCAGGTCGGCGATCGTGATCTTTTGCGCGGTTTGGACCCCCCAGATATTTTGGAGGTCCTATAAAACTCGGTGACCTAAGTGACCAATTGGTGTGTCGTTGAGTGGGTCGGCGAGCACGACTAATGTCGCTGAATGGGCGAGAACTGGACGGTTTTTAAAAAGGCCAAAGGTTTAAACTTCCAACTATTTCACCTTTCTTCACTTTCGAACTTCACAAACTAACACCCGTACTTTCGTTTCTATATTTTTGAATTTCTATAGTATTTTAGTCGTTGATTTGTGCTCGGATTTGGATTACATTGCCTCCTAGCATTTCAATCTTATCTTAATTACATTAACTATTCGTTTTCCGAACCCCAAATTTATTTTTATAATTTTGTACTCATTTGCAATGATCTTATCTTAGTAATGTGTACTGGGCCTCTCCGATCTTAATTGCTTTTGCTTATGCCTGTGAAAATCTTGCCCGTAGTGTTTATATTGTTAAAATACTGTATTTTTTAGCCTTGAAATCGGTTAAATCTTGTGGGGTTGTGCTTACATGTTGTTGAGTCTGGTAGGGAGAAGTCTAATTATCCCGAGTTATGGTAAACACCAATATTGTCATGCCACCCCAAAAAAGAGCATGGGATATCACAGTACATGAAGAGGGGTCAAATCCTCCCAAGAAGGGAAGACAAGAAACTCAACCTGGAAATAAAGGCAAGTAAAAGAGGCACATTTATGACAGAGAGACTACTCCCCGAGGCCTCTATGTTCCTTCCTGGACCCGGGGATTCTATGCAGCTGTGCAGGCGTTTTTGGCGGATACACCATTGGCAGCTTCTAATAGGTCTGGTACTGCTGTTTCTTCCGAGGCGACTCCGGGTAGTGAGACCAAGGACCAGAGAGATAGAGCGACTGTGTAGATAGAACCCCCCCTCTTTACCTCCCGCTCTGTATTACTTTATTTCAGTTTTGAATAATTTCATGTGCATTTGAGAACAAATGTTTTATTTGTGGTGGGGTGAGGCCCACCTTTCTTGTGTGATTATTGTGTGTTTGGATTGTTGAGCTTAAATTGTGTTTTTACACTGTTTTACATGTATGTTTGAGCTTATGGCTACTTTTGCTATTATTATAAAATGATTTTTGAACCTTCCCAAAAAAAATTGCAAATTTTTGCCATCTCTTGTATGTAATTGAATGTGGATACTCCTTGGAAAATTTAAATCTCGGTTTAGATCAATACCGATGACTTGCATAGTGCTTACAATCGAACGAACATGAATGTGCGGCAACAATGAGACAAAATAAAGTTGCATAGACAATGTGTGAACTCTTAGCATCTCGTTGTGATTAGCCATGTATCAAAATTGATTCTTTTGTGATAACCGTTGCACACTAGCAAAAGTGTGGAGTCTTGTTTGACTTAAGTGTCGATAACTTGTGTTATGAGCTTACTTTGAACCTTGCATGAATAAACCTAGAATTTTTCCCGTTAGTCTAATTGATTTAGTAAGGTGTGTGTGCTCTTGAGATGATCTTAGGCCACTTTTGAAGAGTGTATATACCTCTTTTGTGGCCTACCCGTGAGCGTGTCAAACTCTCTTGAACACCCTATGAGCCTTACCTTTCTTTGGAAGAACCTTGATGAACCCTAGACCTTATTTGACCTACTAACTATAATCCTCTTAATTTGTGGTTTAGTGAATAGCCAACTTAGGCCAAAAGCCTAAGTTGGGGGTGTGGTGAAAAGGCAAAGGAGAAGTCAAGAAGTGCAAGAAAAGTCTCCCTTAACCCATGGTGTTGCAGAACAATGGAAACCCTCCATGTAAAAAAAAAAAAAAAAAAGAAAAGAAAAGGAAAAGAAAACAATGAAAAAAAAGAAGAAGTTGTGGAATAAAAGTATAAAAGAAATTGGGTTTCCAAGCAATCCATGGAGATGAATAAAAAGATGACTTAGAAGCACTAGAAAAAGAATCGATAAAGGAAAAGAAGGGGATGCCTTGAGAATACTACATCTCATGAGGAAAAAGTCACTGAGCCTAAATGAACATACCTTTGCACTCAGCCCCTTTGCAAGCCTTAGAAAGACTTTTTTGATCTTAAGTGAGCCGAACCACTCTTGGTGAATCTCCGAAGGGAAGCACTCCGGCTTTTATTCCAGTACGCGAAGCCTGAAAGAAGTGGATCCAAAAGGCGATGAAAGGAGCAGTCGGTGCTTCGCCGAACAGTTTCGCGAAGCAATGCCATACCGCCCAATGGTCCAAAACACAAACATGCTGAAGGGAAAGCACAAAAGGCGATGAACCAGATGAAGGGCGATTCGCCGAGTCATTCGGTTATCGCGACTAACCTCGCCGAACGGTCCACCGCAGCACTAAATCTGAAAACTATAAATACTAGCCTTAGTTATTATTTTTAGAGGTCCGAACATTATTGTTAATTTTCACTTTTACAACATTAGATTTTAGTATCATATTTTTATTATCAGATCTTGGATTTACTACTATTTTTATTTTACTATTAAGTTTGTAAGGGTTTGAAGACTTGAAGAAGAAAAGGGTTTCACCTCTTTCAATATTGAAGTGGGTTTCTTGGATTCTTCCTTCTTTGCTCAAATAAATACTTATTTCTCTATACCCATTTGATTTCAACATCATTAAAGGTATAAATTTCTACTCTCTTGATGTGTGGCTAAAACCCCCATTCTTGTGGTGTGATTTAGCAAATATGTGTTGCTATTATTGTTGGGTCTTGCTTGCTGGTAGGTTAGATGTATTTTAATGGTGATTTCACCTAGTCATTGTGGTTTAAGTTAATGTGTTTGTAGTTTTAAATACAAAGCCACCCATGTGTTTTCGGCTTGCCTGAAAGGGAGGTCGTGAAACCAAAACCACTAGACTGATGGCCGAACGAGTGGGTCAACATGAGGTTCAGCCCAAGAGGGTGAGCCCTAGTCCCATATCCTAACACTCAACTCGAGAGAGTGAGTGGGGTAAGGCATATACTGGTCTTCATGCGGCAAATGGGTGTTCGAGAGGAACGCATTTGAAACGAGGTAAGTTGCCCGAGAGGGAACTTATTTCTATCTAAAGATTTGCCTAGTAACTATTATCTTGCAAATTTTCTATTGAAAGCATGTATCCAACTATTTATTCCAACTTGTATTGCGGTCACACCCCAAGTACTCGTCCCCATACTTGATTTTCTTGTTAATTTTGTTGTTTTTACTTACTTGTGACAAAACCCCAAATCGATATTTGACAGTTTTGTGTCCCTCCCTTTTTTTGACTTACAATATTTTTAATTGTTAATTTCTTTAGCTACGACTAGTTAGAACTAGATTTTATTTTTCTATCAATTCTCAAAATTGCTCTCCTAGGACACGACCCCAACCCTCGGTTGGGTTACTATATTATCGATGATCGTAGACACACGAACCGTAGTTAGTGTTGTTGGTCACAATAAGCATCACACCTCATAAAATTTCATTCATGCTAAATCATCAGAATGGGATTCCAACATTTAAAGCAGAAGTGTTGGATTAGCAAATCAAAAGAGGCACTTGAATAGTCAAAAGTTTTCATAAAGGCACAGTACACAACATGGGATAAAATTGCTTGCAATGAGATTATAATTATCACAATTAAATGTGGGGTTTTGAGGACTAATCTTTTAGGCAGACTCAAGATTGTGATGTTAGGCAGCAGATTAGGACAGATCCAACCACTACTAAATCCACTAAAATACTCAAGATATACGAATTTTTTTGAAAATACTAAGTAGGTGCTATTTTGTAAAAACCGACAGTGAGAGAATGTGAAAAAAGGTTGAAAGTCAAAACTCGTGGCCTTATAAAAATCATTCAGATCTCACCCATTCAGCGACATAAGTTGCTTTCGATTCTCTACTCGGCGATTTGCCGAGTGTCTATCTACCTCGCCGAGTTTTATAGGATCTTCATATAAGGTGAGGATTCAAACGACGGTCTTTGTCAAGGTCGCTGCTAGTCAGCAATTCACCGATTGAACTTGTGTGATTCATCCTGTACATTTCACAAACTTTTCATGCCGAATCCTAAAAAATCAAGACACCTTTATTTCAATAGTAACATACTACAAGTATTTAAGGGTTTTGGGTTGCCTCCCAAACAACGCCTTAGTTAACATCGTGGTACAACGTTAATCAGTACTCAAACACCATTTTTTGGGGTTAGCCTTGGTATAACTAGGCAATCCCCCATTTTTTTTTTTTGGTGGAGATCGGGCTACGCATAACCCATGAGGTTCTCTAGCAGCTAGACAGCTATGGAATGAGGCCAAATCATCTTCTTAAATCCTTGAATGTCTTCCTTCATTTCTTTCAGCTCTCTATCTTGCTCAATCACTTTATGGAGAATGATTGAGAGCATTTCCTCAAGATATTTAACCTCATTGTCCATGAGACGTTTTCACTCATGAAGAGGGATGTATTTATCCTTTCTCTTACACTGGACCTCAATCTTCACCATCTCTTTGTCCAACTAATCCATCTGAGTCATTAGGGTGGCCAACATGAAGTCCTTTTCTACTTCTTGATTATTTCTGCCATTTGATTAAGAAGTTGATCTCCTCTCACATATGGTTGTTTCGTGATGCCTCCTAGAATGAGTTTGTCGACCAAACTCCTATTTCCAGGACCAAGACTTCTGTAGAAACAGTCAAGGAGAGCTATGTTGGGAATATCATGATTTGGGCATTGATTTATCAGTTCATTAAACCTGTCCCATGATTTTTGGATCCGTTGACCCTCCACTTGTTTGAAGGTGAGGATACGATCCCCTAACATCATTACCTCAAATGGGGGAAACTCTATTGGCTCCCGAGTATAGCTCGCCATGCTCACTTTCTCTGTTTGGATATAAACAAAGTGACAAAACAAAACTAAAGATTAAGTGAGTAAACTACAACTAAGAAGAATAGAAATTCTACTAATCTAAGAATTCTCAAATAACACAGCTACCCGGCAGCGGCGCCATTTTGATGTTTGCGTAATAAATGACACAAATTCCAATGCAAGTGTCTACGATTGTGCAATAGTATAATAACCCAACCAAGGGTTGGGGTCGAGTCCCAAGAGAGTGGTTTCGAGAATTAATAGAAAAATAAAATTTAGTTCTAACTAGTCATAGCTAAAGACATTAATGATTAAAAACATTGTAAATTAAAGGGGGACACAAAAGTGTCAATTAACAATTTGGGGTTTTTGTCACAAGTATAGCAAAAATATTATAAATAACAAAAAATTCTATGAATGAGAGGGGATTCTTGGGATGTGACCGGAATACTGGTTAATCTAAATTGTTGGGTACACGCTTTCGATAGAAAATTTATAGAGTAATGGTGACTAGGCAAAGCTATACGTGGGAATAAATTCTCTCTCGAGCAACTTACCCTGTTTCAAATGGGTTCCCCTCGGATACCCACTTGCCGCATGAAGATCAGCCAGCACCTTACCCCACTCACTCTCTCTAGTTAAGTGTTAGGATATGGGACTAGGGATCACCCTCTCAGGCTGAACCTCATGTCGACCCGCTCCTTAGGCCATCAATTGAGTAGTCTTGGTTTCGCGACCTCTCTCTTGGGTAAGCCAAAAACACATAAATAAACTTGTATTTGCAACTAAAAATTTGTTAAATTCATCCACTACTACCAGATGATATCACCATTAAACTACATCTAATCTTTCAGCAAGCAAGACCCAACAACAATCTTAACCCATATTCGCTAAATCACACCTCAAGAATTGGGGTTTTTAGCCACACATCAAGAGATAGAAATTTATACCTAAAATTATAAAGAAATCAAATGGGTATAAGAAATTAAACCTTGATTTTAGCAAAGGAAGAAGAATAGAGAAGACCCACTTCAAATTTGAGGAAGAAGAACTCCTTTTGTCAAGTCTCCCAAAAACCCTCTCCAAACTTGAGAGAAAAATAAAAAGTACTAAAATTATATTAATTGTTTCACACTAAAAATCTCTTCCTAAGCTATAACTGTCAACGAGTATTTATAGTTTTCAAAAATCTGTGTTGCAGCAGATCATTCGGCAACATTAGACGGAATAGCCGATCAACTCGACGATTCTCCCTTTGGTGTAGTTCATCGCCTTCTTGCACCATCCTTCGGCATCGTTGTGCTCTGGGTAATTGGGTGACATATTACTCCTTCGCGGAACTCCTCGGCGATGCGCCGACTAATCTTTTTTCCTCTGACTTGATGCTTTCCTTCAGGGCTCACCACACTAGAACAAAAGGTGAAGTGAGACCCTTCGGCGAATTGCCAAATGGATTCGTCTATCCTCATGCCTTCATTTTTTCATTCTTTTCAGCCCCTTTATGTTCCCTTTTGCGACGTAGTGTCCATGCTTTCCTTCAATCTTCAAATACCTGAAACGTAAGTGTTTTCATCAGATATAAGAATTGGAGGACACAATTTCTATTAAAATATTGCACTAAATGAGTCCAATTTGTGGACTCAGCACGAGTCACTGAACCTCTTTGGCGAGCTAGATCAGGCTCGCCGAAGGGATTGGCTAAAAATTTATGGCAAGTTGGCGATGGGAAGGCCCTTTTGGTGAATCGCCGACTACTTTCGATGAGCAAGGGTTTGTCCACCGAAAGTTACAGTGAAACATTAATATAATTTTTAGTACTTTTATTTTTGCTCTGAGTTTGACAGGGTTTTGAAAACTTGAAGAAGAAGAGGGTTTCATCTCCAAGGATTTGGACTTGTGTCTCTTGGATTCTTCATTCTTGGGCTGTAACAAGACTTAAATCTTCATACCCATTTGAATGCAAGCTCATTTAGGTATATATTTCTATATCTTGATGTGTGGCTTAAAACCTCAATTCTTGGGGTGTGATTTTGTGAATATAGGTTAAGATTGTTGTTGGGTCTTGCTTGCTGATAGATTAGATGTAGTTTAATGGTGATTTTGTTTAGTAGTTGTGGTTGAATTTAACAAATTTGTAGTTGCAAATACAAGTTTTATCATGTATTTTTGGCTTGCTCGAGAGAGAAGTCGCAAAACCAAGACTACTAGATTGATGGCCTAAGGAGTGGATCAAAATGATGTTCAGCTCGACAAATGAACCCTAGTCCCATATCCTAACATTCAGCTCAAGAGAGTGAGTGGGGTAAGGCATAGGTTGTTCTTCATGTGGCAAGTGGGTGTTTGAGAGGAACCCATTTGAAATGGGGTAAGTTGCTCGAGAGAGAACTTATTCCCACATAAAGCTTAGCTTAGTCACTATTACTCTACAAATTTTCTATCAAAAGCATGTACCCAATAATTTAGATTAACCCGTATGCCGGTCACATCCCAAGAATTCTCTCTCATTACTTAGAAAACTTTGTTTATTTTGTTGTTTTTACTTAGTAGTGCCAGAACCCCCATTGTTAATTGACACTCTTGTGTCCCCCTTTAATTTACAATGTTTATATTCGATAATGTTTTTATCTATGACTAATTAGAACTTAATTTTATTTTTCTATTTATTCTCAAAACCACTCCCTGTGGGAATGATCCCAACCCTTGGTTGGGTTTTTAGACTATTACACAATCGTAGACACTTGCATCGGAAGTTGTGTCGTTGATTACGCAACCATCAAAATGGCGCCGCTGCTAGAGAGTGGTGTTACTTGAGATTTCTTAATTAAGTAGAATTTATGTTCTTCTTAGTTGTAGTTTGCTTACTAAATTTACAGTTTTGTTTCTTTTGTTTATGTTGAAAATAGAAAGCATGAGTGTTAATTGTAGCAACCACAGCCAGGTGGGACACCAAGATGACATCAGAAATTTCACCAATATCCAAGAGCCCAATATTAATGAACCCATATCATGGGAGGTATTGGGGCCATCTCTTTACCTCTAGCCGAGGGAAATGCAGTGTTCCACATAACAAGCACTATGTTGCAACTCTTGGAACTAAATGGACTTTTCAGTGGATTGGCTCATGAGGATCCTCACGAACATCTTCGTAACTTTGTGGATGTGTGCGGACCAATCTCTTTCAAGAACATATCTCAGGGGTCAGTTCGGTTAAGGCTATTCACTTTCTCGTTAATGGGAGAGGCTTGCAAGTGGCTGGCGGAGTTGCCTCGCGAATCTATCACTTATTGGGAGGAGTTGGTAACAACATTTAACGTGCGATTTTTCCCTCCTTCAAAGAGGATGACTCTTTGGAATAGCATCCAAAGCTTGAAGCGTTTGGAGGGTGAGCCAGTCCATGAGACTTGGCTGCGAATTAAAAAGTTGGTGCTACAATGCCCGACTCATGGTCTGCCCGACAATGTCTTGCTACAGTACTTTTAACAAAGCCTGGATTCAGTAAACAAAGGTGTCACTGATCAACTTTCACATGGAGGCCTGATCCAGCAACAATATGCAGTGGCAACCCAACTCTTGGATGGCATGACGACTATAAATAAGGTATGGTACATTCATGAAGACCAATTCTCTCCTCTCACATTAAAGCTATCCAAGGAGCAGATGGAAAAAGATAATGAGAGAGACCAAAACATGGCAAAGATCATGACACAGCTTGACATTTTATCTAAAAATGTCATGGGGGCTGGTGCCGTGGTGTCAATGTTGTGGGTGTCGGGTGTGCAAATCCTGAGTAGGTGAAATTTGAAACCTTGTATAATGAGGAAGTGAACTTCCTAGCCAACCAAGGAGGTGGTTATCGCTCAAACTACCCAAGGCAGGGTGGTAACCAAGGTTGGACTAGAGATAAAGGATGGAAGGATCGCGAATGGAGAGACCGAAATCCTTATTGGAAGGATGGGGAGAAGGACATGTATGTGCCTCCCCACGAGTGCCAAAAGCCAAAGGATTTGGAGGGTGGTAGGTCAGAGGATATGCTTTCTTGTATCCTCAATAAAGTTGAAGGGTCAGACAAGATCTTGATAGAGATGAAAGAAGATGTTTCGACCCTTAGCAAAACCATTACCTCGCATTTTGTATCAATCAAGCAACTCGAGCCCCAAATGGGTCAGATGTCGTCTCACCTAAATCCGAGAAAGAAAAGAGGTTTGCCTAGTGACACTATGGTCAACCCTAAAAATGAGGTTTGAAGGTGTACTTGCGTCGTGCCATGATGTTAACTAAGGCGTTGTTTGGGAGGCAACCTAAAACCATTTATTGCTCTACTTTTCTTTGATAAAATAATGGTGTGTTGATTATGCAAATGGAAGTATGGAGAGTGAACGAAAAGTGCAGATTGGCGAGTTATAGGTCCGTCCCGCGAATTGCCAAAGGGTTCGACCACCCCGAACCAACCCTCCATTAAACTCAAGACAAATTTACATTGGAGTACGTAAAACTCGACGACCTCAGGAAATTATTGGCGAATCATCGATCATGTCGGTGATCTCGACTGTCACGCCCCAGATTCAAGGGGCACAACTGGCTCCTAATTCCAAAACTCAGGTTCGCGCCGACCCTGTTGAACAATTTGCTACTACTGCATGGCAGCCATACCCAGTCAAGAAAACAAACAAGTATATCTCGGCTTAAAATTAAGCCCTCGGCCTCGGCCAGCGAGGCCCCTGTAAACAGATCCATAAAAGAAACAGATACTCCCAAGAGTTCATATAAAGAAATAGTCAACTAGCACAGAAGTCCTGATTGGGCTGTCAAGGCCACCATGATTTCTAGACCAAAACTGAAAGCAGGTATATCAAGACAATGCATCACACACCTAACAAGCTTCAACAAACCAACAAACTAGGCTAGCATGGCCATAACGTAGCTATAAACCCCACAGACTAGTCTGCAAGTCTTTAAGAGTAGTAAATATTGGCGGGACAGGGCCCCAACCTAGCCATGGAAATATATACAACAAAAGCTAACAAACCTCCCAACTCTTGCAGCTCCGGAGGAAAGGGGCTACCCAACCAGATAAAAGTCAATCCTACTGCTGAGGAGGTCTACTGGGTCGTCTGTCAGGACCTGCATGCATGAATGCAGTGCCCCCAGGCAATGTGGCGTCAGTACAAATTAATGTACAGAGTATGAAAGACAATATACTATGAGCAGGTATCATAATATACTGGAGTAATCTGGTAAATAAATCAAGAATAAGATAAGCATAATGACCTGCTCCTAAATCTAAACTTATCAAAAATAACAAAATAACAACCTAATGATGCCCCCATATGATCGGTAGGTACAAAAAGCACACAAGACCACCTACCCAGGCCCCCATAAGCCCAGAAGGTGCCAATAAGTCTATATACCCCTATCAGTAGTCCCCTAGCCCCGTAGGCATTCACATAGCGCTCTTAGGAAATAATATAGCCATGTAGGAAGCACATAGCTCTCTTAGGCATCAATATAGCATATAGGCAACTCATAGCCCTCTGAGGCAACGACATGGTCCCGTAGGCAACTCATAGTCCTTCTAGGAGTCAATATTCCCCTTTAGGCAACTCATAACCCTTTTAGGGGTCAATAGAGCCCTGTAGGTAACTCATAGCCCTTGTAGGCTTCAATATGGCCCTGTCGACAGAACATAGCCCTTCTAGGCATAGATCACATATTTGCAGCTAACCACAATAGCCCAAAGGGCAACAAAAAATCCAACAGCTAATAACGAGCAATTTAGTTATAAGAAACCTATACAAATAGCCTCTAAGTCATGTACAACATAGGGATGCTACTACTAAATAATAATCCCGATAAGAGTGGATTATATCCACTCGAGCATCCAACAATCAACAATAATGGCTACAAATATAAAAATGATAACAACTCAATTACATTGCTCCTAAGCTTTACAGAAATATGCCGTAAGAAGAGAATAGCCTTAACATACCTTTTTCGCTGAATTCACATGGCCTAAAGAGTTTTACTCGTAACCCCCTCGATACTACAACAAGGTAGGACCATAATCAACACACAAAAATAAAAGTTACCATGACAATACGATAAAAGATATGTATTTCCATGGAAGATTGCTATTTGCTGCTTAGAAAAGCTAGAGTCGATGAAATAAGGGTCTTACCTTGATTATAAGTTTGTAATACACCTCAAAACTTTAAAATATGCCCAAACCCCTGCTGTCCACACAACAAAGTACGATATGCTAGGAAATCGATAAAATAAATTATACCATGTTGACGAGGTCAACGCGTAGAACAACTTTTGTCAAGGACTTAAGTCACTAAAATTAGTAACTTGGCTTGTCCTAGAAGTGGGTTTTATAGGTTTTGTGAGTTTTCTTGTTCTTCACTAAATAAAATGAAGGAAAAATGAAGAAAAGTTGAAGAATATGATATATATAAAGTTCCACCGACCTAGGGGACCCACCTCACCTGCCTGCTTGCGCAATCTTGCAAAAATGTAAATATCTCTCCATTATAAAATCGTATGAACAAACGAGTTGATGCGTTGGAAACTAGACTCATAGACCTTTGATTTAATGGGTCGTGGAAACCATAACTCTTAATAGAATGGGAGAAAACGTCCGAGATATTTGACCCAAATTTCAAACAAATCTTTAAAAAGGAATTTATGGTAACTTTCACCAACTTTTATTTTTCCACTTACCTAACTTCAAAACTTGAGATACAACACTTGAACACTTAAAATATCACATAACACATCATTCTTAATTTATTACCCAACCTCTTGGTCTTTCCACGAAGATACGAGTCAATTTATACATTTAGAAAAGTCGGGGTGTTACATCCTTCCCCCCTTAGAAACATTCATCCTCGAATGAAAAATCTGAGTTACGCGGTTAAGTCCTTAGGATTTTCCAAAATTTAGGTAGAGTATCCTTTCTAAATGTGACTATCCAGGAATCTGAAATGTAGAAATTCTAACCTAGGCATCTCACAGGATGACATAAATAGCTATGCACTATAGCTCCGCAATAATAGTGCGAGAAAAAATACAACGACAATAACAATAATTGTAAGCAACAACATATATAAAACAATTTAGATAGGTATCTTACCTCACTGGACTAATATAAGTTGATATGCCATCACCCTGAGGTATGAAATAAGTGAGGATATTTGGACCTCATTCCATCCTCAGTCTCCCAGGTCACCTCTTCTCTATTCTTGTTTCTCCACAATATTTTAACCGAAGCTACCTCTTTGGTCCTCAATTTACGGACCTGCCGATCTAAAATGGCAACTGGAGTTTCCTCGTACGACAACTCCTCTGTGATTTGAACATCCTCAACTGGGACAACCCGAGAAGGGTCTCCTACGCACTTCCGTAGCATCGATACATGGAAAACTGGATGAACATATTTTTGCCATGAAGGCAATTCTAACTCATAAGCCACTCGTCCTACCCCCCGAAGGATTCAGTATGGCCCAATGAATCTTGGACTAAGCTTTCTTTTTTTGCCAAATCGCATAACACCCTTCATAGGTGAGACTTTTAAGAATACCCAGTCATCGACACAAAACTCTAAATCCCTTCATCGCACATCTGAGTATGACTTCTGTCGGCTTTGAGCTGTTAGCAATCTCTCCCGAATGAGCTTAACTTTCTCGACTTTCTGTTGAACTAAGTCGAGTCCAATCAACCCTGACTCACCTACCTCAAACCATCCAATGGGGGATCTACATTTTCTCCCATACAAAGCCTCATAAGGTGCCATCCCGATGCTGGAATGATAACTATTATTGTATGCGAATTCAATAAGAGGCAAGTGGTCATCCTAACTTCCCTTGAAGCCTAGTGCGCATGCCCGTAACATATCTTCGAGTGTCAAAATTATGCGCTGAGCCTGACAATTTGCCTGAGGGTGAAATGTGGTACTAAGATTAAACTGTGTCCCTAATCCTTTCTGGAAGGACTTCTAGAAATTAGCGGTAAATTGTGCTCCTCTATCAGAGATAATAGATATTGGGACACCGTGTAGCCTAACAATCTCTCTAATATAGATCCCTGCATAGTCTTCAGCCGAAAAAGTAGCCCTGACTAGTAAGAAGTGGGCAGATTTTGTTAGTCTATCAACAATTACCCAAATAGAGTCAAACTTGCGATGCGATCGAGGTAACCCTGTAATAAAATCCATATTAATTACTTCCCACTTCCACAAAGGAATGGCTATCTCCTGAACTAGCCTAACGGGCTTTTGGTGCTCAACCTTCACTTGTTGGCAGTTAGGACACTGCGCCACAAACTAAACAATGTCCTTATTCAACCCATGCCACCAATAGATCTCCTTAATATCATGGTACATCTTCGTCGAACCATGGTGAATAGAATAACGGGAATGATGTGCCTCTTCCATAATTCGATGTCGAAGCCCTGCAACATTCGGAACACACAATCGACCACTATATCTCAGGACTCCATCTTCTTCTATATCAAATGCTAAAGACTGTTGATCCTGAGCCTTGGGTCTAAGCTGCTCTAAGCTAGGATCCTCTTGTTGCCATGATTTTACTTCTACAACTAGAGATGATACGACTGTATCCTAAATTGTGACCCCACTATCGTCTACCTCTAACAATATGACTCTCAAGCTAGCTAACTGATGAAGCTCTTGTGCTAGCTCCCACTTCTCAACACCTAAATAGGATAAACTACCCATAGATCTTCGACTGAGGGCATCGGCTACCACTCTTGCCTTTCCTGGATGATATAAAATATTCACGTCGTAGTTTTTCAGTAACTCCAGCCATCGACAATGTTGTAAATTTAACTCCTTCTATTTAAATATATATTGAAGGCTCTTATGATTTGTGAATATGTCAACATGAACGCCATACAAATAGTGTCTCCAGATCTTTAACGCGTGCACAACTGCAGCCAACTCTGAATCATGGGTCGGATAGTTCTTCTCATGCTTCCGCAACTGCCTTGAAGCATATGTGATAACCTTACCATGTTACATTAGAACACATCCCAACCCAACACTAGAAGCATCACAGTACACCGCATAGCCTTGTGAACCCTCTGGCAATGCTAGAACTGGGCTGATGTGAACTTGTCCTTCAGCTCCTGGAAACTATGCTCGCAAGTTTAAGTCCACTGAAACTTAACTGCTTTATGTGAGTCAGCTTCGTTAATGGTGCTGAAAGTGAAGAAAACCCCTCTACAAACCTTCTGTATTATCCAGCTAACCCTAAGAAACTATGAACCTCAGTTGGAGTCTTAGGTCTGGGACAAGTCTTTACAGCCTAAATCTTCTGTGTATTAACTGTATTGCCTGCATCAGATACAATATGGACTAGGAAACCCACAGAGCTCAACCAGAACTCACACTTAGAAAACTTTGCATAAAGTTTGTGCTCTCGAGGAACTTCAAGGACTGCTCGCAAATGATCTGCATGCTTATCTTTTGAATGCGAATAGACCAAAATATCATCAATAAATACAACCACAAATGTATCTAGATACGGCCTGAATATACTATTCATCAGGTCCATAAACACTGCCGGGGCATTAGTCAATCCAAAAGACATAACCAAGAACTCAAAATGCCCATAACTAGTTCTGAAAGTTGTCTTTGGAATATCTTTTTCCCGAACTCGTACCTGATGGTACCCTGATCTCAAATCAATCTTCGAGAAGTACTTAGCACCTTGTAGTTGATCGAAACAAGTCATCGATCCTTGGAAGGGGATACCTATTCTTTATAGTAGCCTTGTTCAGCTATTGATAATCGATACACATCCTCAGTGAGCCATCTTTTTTTCTCACAAATAATACTGGTGCACCCCATGGTGAAGCATTAGGCGTGATAAAGCCATATCAAGCAAATCTTTCAGTTGATCCTTCAACTCTTTCAGCTCAACATGAGCCATTCTATAAGGAGGGATAGATATGGGCTATGTATGTGGTAGCATATCGATAGCGAAATCAATTTCTCATTCTGGAGGGATACCAGGAAGTTCGTCTAGAAATACATTTAGAAACTCATTAACTACCGGAATAGACTGAAGAGCTGGTGGTTCAACATCTATATTATGTACGTGAACAAGATGATAAATACAACCCTTAGTAATCATCCTCCTCGCCTTAAGATAGGAAATAAACCTACCTTTCGGCGTTGTTGTATCACCTTTCCATTGCAGAACTGCCTCTCCTGGAAAGCGGAATCTAACAATCTTCGTCCGACACTCAACATTAGCATAACAAGATGCGAACCAGTCCATACCCATAATGACGTAAAAATCAACCATCTCTAATTCTACCAGGTCTACAGAGGTTCGATGGTCGATAATTTCTACCATGCAACCTCGATAGACTCTCCTGGCAATAATAGACTCACCAACTTGTGTAGATACATAAAGGGTCGATCTAATGACTCTGCTACTATACATAACTTTCCCTCTATAAATAGAGTAACATAAGATAAAGTAGATTCAGGATCTATCAAAGCATAAACACAATGGGAGAAAACAATCAATGTACCTGTCACAACATCTAGTGATGACTCTGAGTCCTGTCATCCGGTTAATGAATATGTAAGGTTCTGTCCACTACCAGAACTAGATGCTTCCTCTCTGCCTCTGCATCTACCTCTACATGCTGAAGTGTGGGGTCCACGCCCTGTAGACTGACCTATACCACCCTGAACTATGGTAGGGCAGTTTCTACACCCATTGCCCTCTTGTCCAAAAGAATAACAACATGTGGAACCCTGTCTGCACCTCCCAAAATGCATCCTACTACAAGTAGCGCAACGCGGCGGGGCTGTCCTAGTCTGGTTTGAACCCCTCTGCTGCTGCGACCCTGATGCTCGTGAACCCTCACCTGGGCCTGACTGTCTGTGACGATCAAATTTACTACCCTGGAACTGTTGTGGTGGAGGTCTAGGTGGCCTAATAGAATATCGAGGTCTGGGACCACCCTGAAAATATCCTGGTGAACCAGCAGGCCTAGCTATCTTCTGTCTCTCTCTCTCGACCCTCTCACTCGTATACTATAGATGTCGGCGATTCTCTATTCACTATAAAAAGGCCTGAATCTGTGAGATATTCATATTATCATTTAGCGCAGCGATAGAACAAGCCTCAATATAGTCTGAGTCAAGCCCTCCCATAAATCTACGAACCCTATCATGTATCGTATGAACAAATGCTGGTGCATATCTAGCCAATGAATCAAATCTCATCCCGTACTCTCTGAGACTCATGCCACCCTATCGGAGGTTTAGAAACTGGTCCACCCGGCCATCCCTAATCTCTCGAGGCAAATAGTGATCTGTAAAATCTATCCCAAGTGGGCAGAGATGTATCTTTTCCCCTAGATCTCTCCCAATTTTCATACCACAATACTACAATATCACGCAATCGAAATGTTGTTAACTCAATTGACTCAGTCGTTGAGGCATGGATGACTCTGAAGATCCTATGAAGATGGTCAACAAAGTGCTGAGGGTCCTCTCTACGATATGTCCCTATAAACTATGTAGGATTTAAGTTAAGAAATTCACGAACTCTTGAATTTCCGGATCCTTCAGAAGGTCCGGCAACATCTGGCATAACTGGCTGGTGCTGTGCAGCTACTAACTGTGCTAACATACATACCGCACTCTTGAAATCCTGGTCAGATGGAATAAGAGGAACTAGAAGTGGTACTGCTGGTGGAGCCCGGGGTCCTGCAGTCCTCGGAGGCTCCTGAAGGGGTGGAGAAGCTATAGGGGGCTGAGAAGATGTCTCCCTCTAGGTCTCACAATGGGTTGCCTCCACCTGTGGTACTTTGCCAGTACCCTCGCCTACAATTGTATCTAGTCCCTGGCTAGTTGTGGTCTGTTTGGTGTCAGCCATCTCTTTCTGCATACAAATATCAATTATAAACCAGAAACCTCAACCCTTAAGACACCGTTCTATAGCACGAGGTGAGCAAAAGAAGGATAGTCATTCTAACATATTTGTTAGCTTCTTGTTTATCGAATGTGGTGCACAACACATTGATAAACAAGACTCTACTAGACACGACTTGCAGACTCCCTAGGATACGACGTTACACTGATACCAAGTTTGTCACGCGCTAGATTCAAGGGGCGCAACTGACTCGTAATGCCAAAACTCAGGCTCGAGCCGACCCTGCTGAACCATATGCTACTAGCACATGGCAGCCAGACGCAGTCAAGAAAATAAACAAATATATCTCGGCTTAAAATTAAGTCCTCGGCCGGCAAGGCCCCAAAAATAAATCCATAAAATGAACAGCTACTCCCAAGAGTTCATATAAAGAAATAGCCAACTAGCACAGAAGTCCTGATTGGGCCGTTGAGGATACTATGATCTCTAGACCAAAACTGAAAGCAGGTATATCAAGACAATGCACGTAGCTATAAACCCCACAGACTAGTCTGCAAGTCCATAAGAGTAGTAAATATTTGCGGGACAGGACCCCAACCTACCCATGGAAATATATACAACAAAAGCTAACAAACCTCCCAACTCTGGCATCTCCGGAGGAAAGGGGCTAGCCAACCGGATAAAAGTCCATCCTACTGCTGAGGAGGTCTACTGGGTCGTCTGTCAGGACCTGCATGCATGAATGCAGTGCCCCCAGGCAATGGGGCATCAGTACAAAATAATGTACAGAGTATGAAAGACAATATACTATGAGCAGGTATCATAATATACTGGAGTAATCTGGTAAATAAATCAAGAATAAGATAAGCATACTGACCTGCTCCTAAATCTAAACTTATCAAAAATAACAAAATAACAACCTAATGATGCCCCCATAAGATCGGTAGGTACAAAAAGCACACAAGACCACCTACCCAGGCCCCCATAAGCCTAGAAGGTGCCAATAAGTCTATATACCCTTATCAGTAGTCCCCTAGCCTCGTAGGCATTCACATAGCGCTCTTAGGAAATAATATAGCCATGTAGGAAGCACATAGCTCTCTTAGGCATCAATATAGCATATAGGCAACTCATAGCCCTCTGAGGCAACGACATGGTCCCGTAGGCAACTCATAGTCCTTCTAGGAGTCAATATTCCCCTGTAGGCAACTCATAACCCTTTTAGGGGTCAATAGAGCCCTGTAGGTAACTCATAGCCCTTGTAGGCTTCAATATGGCCCTGTCGACAGAACATAGCCCTTCTAGGCATAGATCACATATTTACAGCTAACCACAATAGCCCAAAGTGCAACAAAAAATGCAATAGCTAATAACGAGCAATTTAGTTATAAGAAACCTATACAAATAGCCTCTAAGTCATGTACAACATAGGGATGCTACTACTAAATAATAATCCCGATAAGAGTGGACTATATCCACTCGAGCAGCCAACAATCAATAATAATGGCTACAAGTATAAAAACGATAACAACTCAATTACATTTCTCCTAAGCTTTACGGAAATATGCCGTAAGAAGAGAATGGCCTCAACATACCTTTTTCGCTGAATTCACATGGCCTAAAGAGTTTTACTCATAACCCCCTCGATACTACAACAAGGTAGGACCATAATCAACACACAAAAATAAAAGTTACCATGACAATATGATAAAAGATATGTATTTCCATGGAAGATTGCTATTTGCTGCTTATAAAAGCTAGAGTCGATGAAATAAGGGTCTTACCTTGATTATAAGTTTGTAATACACCTCAAAACTTTAAAATATGCCCAAACCCCTGCTGTCCACACACCAAAGTACGATATGCTAGGAAATCGATAAAATAAATTATACCATGTTGACGAGGTCAACGCGTAGAACAAATTTTGTCAAGGAGTTAAGTCACTAAAATTAGTAACTTGGCTTGTCCTAGAAGTGGGTTTTATAGGTTTTGTGAGTTTTCTTGTTCTTCACTAAATAAAATGAAGGAAAAATGAAGAAAAGTTGAAGAAGATGATATATATAAAGTTCCACCGACCTAGGGGACCCACCTCACCTGCCTGCTTGCGCAATCTTGGAAAAATGCAAATATCTCTCCATTCTAAAGTCGTATGAACTAACGATTTGATGCGTTGGAAACTAGAGTCATAGACATTCGATTTAATGGGTCGTGGGAACCATAAAAATTTCTAAGAAATTTGACCTAAATTTCAGACAAATCTTTAAAAAGGAATTTACGGTAACTTTTGCCAACTTTTATTTTGCCACTGACCTAACTTCAAAACTAGAGATACAACACTTGAACACTTAAAATATCACTTAACACATCATTCTTAATTTATAACCCATCCTCCAGGTCTTTCAACGAAGATACGAGTTAATTTATACGTTTTGAAAAGTCAGGGTGTTACATCGACGGAGACCGTCGTTCGGACCCGACAATACATGGAGGCTCTAAAAAATTCGGCGAGGCAAATGACTACTTGACGTTACATCAAATAGTTCATCTATCAGGACTAATATCACCGAATGGGAAAAAATTGGACGGTTTTGCAAGCCAAAGGTTTAAAAGTTTTGAACTAATTCACTTTCCCTCACTTTTTGTCTTCCCAAACACACACTTGCACGCTAGCTTCTATATTCTTGCATTTCTAGAGTATTTTGGTTGATTTCTTTGTGCTACGAGTTGGATTACAGTGTTGCCTAGCATCTCAATATCTATTTGATCAGCACAAAAGGTTAGTGTCCCAAACCCATTAACTATCTTATCAAAGTTGGACTCATTTGCAAATGTGTGATCTAGTCGAAATCTGTTGAATCACCCTGATTGGGTTTAATTGTTTATGTGTCAATTTTTCTTCGATAACCTCGCTTTTATTGCCTAAACTATGAAATCTTATTCTCCAATGCATCGAGTGGAGTTAATGTGTGATGAATGGTACTCGTATGTTACGTGTCCTGGTAGAATTTGTTCCTTCTGTGCTTAAATTGCATTTACGGAGGTGGGGGGGGAGGGGGTGCGGGGTTGATTTTGAGAAGTTGGATCAAAAGTAGGCACATTTGGTCATTCGGTGATCTTTGAGGAGCTCGCCAAACTATTCCGCGGTTCGCCTAATTACCCTATCTCACCCTTATTATCATGCTTTATTTGTTGTGGCATCCGTAACTTTCTTTGAGAAGCATGAGGTCGCCAAGATCACTCGGTGACTCATCGAAAGTCTTCTTATCCGTCCTTTTGTATGTGCCCCTAACTCATTTTGCACTGTGACCTTTGGCGGATTGTCTGTGGCTCGCCGAATGTATTCGGCGGCACGCATAATGGATTATCTAGTTTTTCTAGAGCTGAATGTCTCTGTTTTGGTAGCCAAATACGTTCTAACATTATCTCAAGACTTTGCATACATGGCCAGACCAAAAGTTGTAGGAAGAAACATGCCACCCAGACACATAAGAGCACAAAAGTTCAGAAGAACTTCAAGGAGTGAGAACAAGACTGCCAGTTTGAGGAGGAGGATACCCATTGACCCTAATGTCTCTTCATGGGCTCGAGGGTTCAACAATGCGATGCACGCCTTTGTGACAGCTCATGAGTTGGACAATATAATCGAGGCTAATATCGCTACAGAAGCTGAAGAAGAGCGAAAAGAGAAAGTAAACCAGAAGCAGAATGAAAACACTCCAGGCACTGATGCCCAGGCAGATGGAGTGACTGTGTAGAGAAGATTCTTCTATACCTCCCTGGTCTTTTTTTATTTTACAGTCTGGACTCTTTATTATATTACATTTGAGGACAAACGCTTTTTATTTTTGGTGGGGTGAGTCTCACCTTTTGTGTGTTATTTGTGACTCGTGTTGTTGTGTATATATTTGGGTTGTCTGTCTAAAATTTGTGTTTTATCTATTTTGTGGATGTTTGAGATTATGGATCCTTTTATTTTAAAATTGCAAAATGATTTTGACCCTTTCAAAAAATTTGTGCCACCTCTCGTGTGTTGAATGTGGTGGTTCCTTTGCAATATTTATGTCTCGGTTTTGATCAATACCGATTACTTGAATAGTGCTCTAAATTGAATGAACATTATTGTGTGGCTACGATGAGGCCAAATGAAGTCACATAGACAATATGTGAACTCTTTGCATCTCGTTATGACTAGCCTAACATCGAATTGAGTCTCTTGTGATGATCATTGCACACTAGCAAAAGTGTGGACTCTTGTTTGACTGTAGTATCAATGCCTAGTGTGGTTAGATTACTCTGAAACTTGCATGATAGATCCTAGTATTTGCCCCGTTGGTCCGATCGACTAAGTAAGGCTATCTCTTGATATGATCTTAGGCAACTTTGAAGAGTGTGAGCAAATTTGACATATACCTCTTGTGTCACCTACGTTGTGAGTGTGTGAACCACTTTTGAACACCCCTTGAGCCTTACCTTTCTTTGGAAGAAACTTGATGAAATCATAACCTTTCCTTATCCATTACCCATATTCCTCATTAAGGTTTGGTTGGCTGAATAGCCAAGTTAGGCCAAAAGCCTAAGGTGGGGGTGTGGTGAAAAGAGAAGGGCAAGTCAAGAAGTGTATAGAAAGTCTCGTCTTACCAATGGTTTTGAAAAAAATGGAACCCCTCCATATAAAAAAAAAGAGGAAAGAAAGAAAGAAAAAGAAAAAGAGTGAAAAAGAAGTGTAATAAAGTACAAAATAAATGGGGTTCCCAAACAATCCATGGAAAGCGCTTAATAGGATAACTTATGATCACTAAAAAGAATGATGAAGAAAAAGGAAAGGAAGTGTTGTGAGCGCCACATTTCATGATAATGAAAGTCACTGAACCGAAATGACCATACCTTTGCATTCAGCCCCATTACAAGCCTTGAAAAGACCATTTTGATCTTTAGTTAGCCGAAATAAATGTTGATCGGAAAATACAGGCAAACCTATGGGTGAAAGCATGCATTGTGTTCCTCTTTGTGAGAGACATCATTGAATTTGATTTTGAATCTTTAAACTGTGAAACATTGTGTGATTATGGAATCATTCTTTCTGTGAGGGGATTTGAGCACTTTGGTTGAGCTTGAACTTGCATTTGAAGTAAGTATTGTGAGCATGAGGTTCTTTGATATGGGTGAGTCACAACTTGAATCTTTGAGTGTACATTTGATATTTGCATAAGTAACCTGACTCTTGTGTGCATTCATGATTGAGTCTTGTGTAGCACTGTTCGAGACACCCTTTTTGAACGACTGAACTTGAGTTTTCTTGAGAACAAGCAAAAGTTTAGGTTGGGGGTGTTGATTAGTCCACAAATTGGACTCATTTACGGCAATATTTCAATAGAAATTGTGTCCTCAAATATATTTTTTATCTAAATATCTGATTAAAAAAACTTAAGTTTCATATATTTGAAGTTTGAAGGAAAGCATGGACACTACATCGCAAAAAGGAACGAAAAGGCTGAAAAGAACGAAGAAATGAAGGCCTAAGGATCACCGAGTCCACTTGGTGAGTCGTCGAACGTCTTACTTCACCTTTTGTTACAGTGTGCTGAGCCCTGAAGGAAAGGATCAAGTCGGCTGAAAAAGGGACAAGTCGGCGTATCGCTGAGAATTTCTGCGAGTTAGTACTATGTAGCCCAATGACCCAGAGCACGACGATGCCGAAGGATGGTGCACGACGGCGATGAACTACACCAAAGGGCGAATCGCCGAGTTGATCGGTGATTTCGACTAATATTGTCGAATGATCCGCTGCAGCACATATTTTGAAATCTATAAATACTCGTTGAGATCAGATTTTTATTGTGGAACAATTAATATAATTTTTAGTATTTTTTATTTTTGCTCTGAGTTTGAGAGGGTTTTGAAAACTTGAAGAAGAAGAGGGTTTCATCTCCAAGGATTTGGACTTGGGTCTCTTGGATTCTTCATTCTTGGCCTATAACAAGACTTAAATCTTCATACCCATTTGAATGTAGGCTCATTTAGGTATAAATTTATATCTCTTGATGTGTGGCTAAAAACCCCAAGTCTTGGGGTGTGATTTTGTGAATATGGGTTAAGATTGTTGTTGGGTCTTGCTTGCTGATAGATTAGATGTAAATTAATAGTGATTTCGTCTAGTAGTTGTGGTAGAATTTAACAAATTTGTAGTTGCAAATACAATTTTATTTAATTTTTTTCGTCTTGCTCGAGAGAGAAGTCACGAAACTAAGACTACTATATTGATGGCCTATGGAGTGGGTCGATGAGGTTCAGCTTGAGAGAGTGAACCCTAGTCCCATATCCTAACACTCAGCTCAAAAGAGTGAGTGGGGTAAGGCGTAGGTTGTTCTTCATGCGACAAGTGGGTGTCCGAGAGAATCGAATTGAAACAGGGTAAGTTACTCGAGAGAGAAGTTATTCCCACATAAAGCTTAGCCTAGTCACTATTACTCTATAAATTTTCTATCGAAAGCATGTACCCAATAATTTATATTAACCCGTATTCTGGTCACATCACAAGAATTCCCTCTCATTACTTGGAAAACTTTGTTTATTTTGCTGCTTTTACTTACTAGTGACAAAACCACCATTGTTAATTGATACTCTTGTGTCCCCCTTTAATTTACAATGTTTATATTCGATAATGTTTTTAGGTATAACTAGTTAGAACTTAATTTTTTTTCCTACTAATTCTCAGAACCACTCCCTGTGGGAATGATCCCAACCAAACCACTCCCTATGGGAATGATCCCAACCCTTAGTTGGGTTATTATTCTATTGCACGATCGTAGACAGTTGCATCAAAAGTTGTGTCATTGATTACGCAAATATCAATTGTCAAAGAGGATAGAAAGTCACTAAAGAGTACCCAAATGTACCACACTTGACCCTGAGCCTACGTTACAAGCTAAGAATAGTCCTATAGTGATCCTAGCAACTAGTTTGGAGAGTCTAAGCAGTGAAAATAAGAGCAAGCCTATGGTATTAAGTACTAACTGTACGTGAAGTCACTTCTGAGCGTGAGTGTTGAATGAATCCTAAAATTCAAAAATGCATACCTTATGTGTGAAAAGGATTTCGTTTGAAGTGAGGGCACTAGTTACATTGTAGAAAATTTGGTACCTTGGTGATAGTGAAACAGTGTATGTTGTTTGTCGATTGGTCGATCTTTCTCATATCTTGATCCGCATGATTTAGCTAGTTGAGTCTAAGAGAAAAGATTTGCACTCAAAAAGAGTGTCCGGATAGAAAGCCATGGGATTGATTGTGCTTGAATGTCTGCTTCTATACAAGTGTCGTTTAGAGTCTTAGTGCATCGCTTGAGGACAAACAATGAGTTTACGTTGAGGGTGTTGATATACCATGAACTTACGGTATTTTTAATACATTTAACTGAAGAGTTGTGTATGTCTAGAGCCATTTTGTATGGGTATTAATGTGTTGTTATCATGTTTGCAGGAAATAAGTTTAGACGTGGAAGTGGAGAGACACAACTGAAGAATTGTGCAGAAAAGGGCATTTACGGAAGTGACCTACGAATCGTAGGTCCAGTCACATTCCGTAGGTGATAGGCGTAGATGGACAGTTGTAACGACCCTAAAAACGAACTAGCGAAACTAGAGCCTCACATGTGAGTTTGGAGTCGAGAACTTAATGAAATGATTATATTTGAAATGACCCAAAAGTTCTTAAAAATGTGCTTCGGAAGTTACCGGAAACTTGTTTAGCTGTATATAAAAAAATCTGTTTCATTTTTCAAAAATCCGACTTCATATTCT
>JAJOOS010005949.1:0-13067 GCA_029582725.1 Solanum chiquidenum | reverse complement strand
GAGAGAATGAATAGTATCCCATGTATTTTCTTACTATCCATGAAGCTTGTCTTGTGTTATAAATTAGTATCCCATGCATTTCCCCTTTTTGTTGAGTTTTTTTTATAACTTTTTTTGGGTATATATAATATTGTGTTTAATGATTTGGGCTCTTTGGTGATTAAATGATTGATTTATGCTTTAAAAGTTAGAAGTTATAGCTATCCGGCATTCTGTTACGAATTGACGTCAAATTGTTTTTTTTTAACAGATGAAGAATGTGATGAAAATTAAAGAATGTGTTGTTGAAGAATTGTGGAGTCAGCTAAAAAGAAAGATTAGATTTTTATTGTTGGTGTAGATCTAGAGACGTTTTAACCTATTGATTAGATTTTTATTGTTGGTGTAGATCTAGAGACGTTTTAACCTATTGATTATATTTTTATTGTTAGTGTAGATCTAGAGACGTTTTAACCTATATATGCAGCTATTTCATTTTCTCACTTTTTAGGATTCGATAGATGTCGAACATGTCTGTTTTATAATATTTATGTCGAACATCTATATGTTATTTAGATCTTATGCTGAACATGTATGTTTTTTAGATATTGTGTTGAACACATATTTATATGTAAGTTTTTCAGTATGTTTTCGTTCATGGCAAAACAATTATGAAATTTTATATTAAATATTTTATGGCTTGTGAAAAAAAAAATGATATTAAGATCCGGAACTGCTTGAGGACAAAAGCTATATATAATTATTTGAAACTAAATTTGTGAAACAAACATGGTCATTAAATATATTAAAATCAACGAAAGGAATTTAAACTTGGCTGGTAAAAGTAATGTAATCAATGAAAGAATTTGAAAACTAAAAGTACTTGTAACGACTGGTTCAACGTTTTTACGACCAAATGACCATTAACGAAGGGAATTTTTGGTCGTTGTTAGTAAATGTAGCGATCGGATTTATCGTTGTCGCTAAGTAGTATCTAACGACCGGCTATGCAATCCGGTCATTAACCTTTAACGATGGAGCTTTTAACGACCGGTGACGACCATTTTTTGCCCGGTCGTTAAAGACCTTTAACGACTGGATATGGACTTTCAGTGACCGGATTTCCTTTCATTAAAAGTCATTTTTCTTGTAGTGTAGGTCAATGGTGTGTGCTTATGCAAAATGGGAAAGTTATTGCCCATGCCTCAAGGCAACTTAAAATTCATAAGAAGAATTATCTTACACATGACCTTGAGTTAGCGGCGGTCATTTTTGCCTTAAATATTTGGAGACACTATATATATGGAGTATATGTAGATGTGTTTAACGATCACAAGAGTTTGCAATATGTGTTTAATAAATTTTTTTTGAATATTCACAAAAGAAGGTGGCTTGAGTTATTGAAGGATTATGACATGAGTGTTCTTTATCACCCCGATAAAGCTAATGTGGTAGCGGATGCTCTTAGTCGATTACCTCTGGGAAGTGTTTCTCATTTTGGAGAAGAAAAAAGAGTGTTGGTTCGAGATGTTCATTGATTAGCTCGATTAGGTGTTGAACTAATGGAATCAACCAAAGTTGTTATTATGATTCAAAAGGGTTACGATCATCTTTTGTGGCTGATGTGAAAGCCAAGCAAGGTCATGATCCAATCTTGGTAGAATTAAAAGAGGCGGTGCTTAAGAAATCTATTGAGGCTTTCTCCCAAGGGGGAGATGGGGTACTTAGAGCTCTCAAGCTAAGGTCTTAATATCTCCATAAAAGGCTAGCATTTGGATTCAAGGTATGATAGTTTTCATCAATGGATTCCATTCATCGATGGAGTCCCCAAATTCATATATATCTAAAGGTAGAATTCCCATTTGAGTTAGGGTTTTCTTCAATTATCATGGGTTCTTTCCATTATTGATTTAAAAGATTGAATTATGATCTCTTATGCATGAATTGATGAAATATGATGATTTAATAATTATTTCACCATGAACGTATGTAATCCCCATGTTTTCAAGTTATGAATCATATGATGTGGGATTTTGATCTTCAAGGAAGAGTTTTATGAAATTAAGCATGTATTGCAAGCTTTACATGATTTTCTGATGAAATCTATATCAAACCCATGTTATTTAAGCATTGATAATTGAAAGTGGGTTTTGAGCCTCAAGAGGTAAATTATGGACTTATGCATTGTTTTACGAAATCTATACAAATGTTTTAAAGGTGCTTTCAGAGTAAAGTACCAAATGATGATGTTGTGTTGTGAAAGGATATTCTCACTAAACACATACTAGCGTGATGTAAAAGCTTTTCTCACATAGAAAGGATTCTTAGGTTGAAAGGCTTTCTCACCTAATTGAATCAAAGAGTAAGAGCTGTCCTAATGAACTACCTTGGATTGGTTGTCCAAGGGCACCTTTCCATGCATAATAAAGTCAAGTACAAAATGACTATTCTATGGGATTTGTGCTTATCACCGAGTTGATATTGATGATGGGATGGAAGCTCTCCCATAGTAGAGGTTGGGTTTTTAGAAGCAATATCATGATATGGAAACTCCCCCGTTAGTAGAGGTAGGGTTTTTAGCAGCAATATCCTTATCCCATAACTATGTGTCACCATAGGATTTGTCTTAGATAGACATTAGCTAGTGGATCCACAATAGCTAGAAGTTCATTGTCTTACATTGGCAAGTAGGACACCTCTTTTTGGTATGGGTTAGACACCATATTACATGTTAATAGCTCACATGGTCTTACATGTCGGTTAAGGCTAATTCCCCACAAGTAATAATGAACTAAGGATACTTCAAGAAGTATCGCATATGAGTTTAATGGTTTTAAAGATGAAGTTCGCTTGCATTGAACATGATTTATGACTTATGTTTTATAACTCTTTTATATCATGTTTAGTTGGGTCAATTGCATGTCATGAAATGAAATATCCCTTTTTAGCATGATTTAAATGTTTATGCATTGCTGTCATACTTTGTACATTGTTTTGTAGTAACACATACTCTTGCCTACATTTCCCGAAATGTAGGGTTCGGTAGTCAAGTTTCAGAGTTTCGTGGCTAGTGGTTGAGTTCGAGATTTCCGTGCTTTGGTGAGTCCTCATGCTTCGATGATGGAGTTTTATTATTTCACTTTCTTTCATGTATTTTCTCTTTTGGACATGATGTATAGGCTAGGCCAAATTTCATTCTATTGTATGAGATGGCTCAGATGAGACAAGTGTTTTAGACTTCCACTTTGCTTTATAAAATGTTTTGTACTTGGACTATTGTTTTACACTTATTGTTCTATTACTTATATTATGAAAGCTAAGCGGCTTGTATGGAGTCCTACGAGGTTCTCTATGCCATGTTACATCTAGGGGGTATCCCTGGGTCGTGACAATCGGTTATTAGTTAACCAAGTTAGCACATTTTCTTCCTATCAAGTCTTGAATCAGTGTCTAGATGTTGGCTCATATCTACATTCAAGAGGTGGTTAATCTTCACAGAGTGTCAGTCTCTATTATATCAGATCGGGATGCTCATTTCACTTCTATCTTTTATGAGACTTTTCAGGGGAAGTTAGAGTAGGGGTAGAAGGAAAGAGATGAGGATATAGGGAAATCATATCGGTATCGTCCTCCAATGTAGCACCCTCAACTAACTGATTCCTCCACAATACTTTCACAGAAGAAACTTCTTAATTTCTCAACTTCTTAACTTGCAGGTCTAAAATCTCATTCAAAACTTCTTCATAGGAAAGATTCTTCTTAACTGCCAAAACTTCTAAGGGAACTATAGATGTTGGATCACCAATACATTTCTTCAACTTAGAGACATGAAAAACTGGATGCACCGATACGAAATCATTAGGCAATTCAAGTTCATAACCAACCTTACCAACACATCTGAAAATCTGATATAGGCCTACATATCAGGGACTAAGCTTCCCTTTCATACCAAACCTCATCACACCTTTTATAGGTGAAATTTTCAAGTAAACCCAATCATGAACATTAATGTCAAGATCTCTTCTTCTAACATTGGCATAGGACTTTTGCTGACTTTGAGTCGTTCTCAGCATTTCTCTAATAATTTGAACTTTCTCCATAACATCATGTACCAACTCATGACCTATTAGGGGAACTTTACCCACATGAAACCAACCTATAGGACACCTACACCTCCTTCCATACAATGCCTCAAATGGTACCATACCATAACTCGAGTGATAACTATTGTTATATGCAAACTTAGTCAAAGGCAAGTGATCATCCTAATTACCCTTGAAATTAATCACACAAGCTCTTAACATATCTTCCAAAGTTATGATAGTACGCTCTGCTTGCCTATCGGTTTGGAGATGAAAGGTTGTACTAAGCTTAACACAAGTACCAAAACCTTTTAAAAAGATTTCCAAAACTGAGAAGTGAATTGGGTACTAGGATTGGAGATAATGGATAAAGGCACTCCATGCAACTTTACCATTTCTCTCAAGTACAACTTAGCATATTCCTCTGCCGAATAAGAAATCTTGACGGGAATAAAATGAGTTGATTTCGTCATTCGATCTACTATAACCCAAATTGAGTCACGATGTCGCCGGGTGCGAGGCAAACCAACAATAAAGTCCATATTAGGATATTCCCACTTCCATGTAGGAATGCTAATGTGTTGGGACAAACCTCCCCATTTCTGATGCTCAACTTTCACTTGTTGACAATTATAATATTAGCCACAAATTCTGCAATATCCTTCTTCATCCTATGCTATCAATAAATATCCCGCAAATCACGGTACATCTTTGTGGCTCCTGGGTGAAAGGAGTATCGAGAACTATGGGCTTCAGACAAGATCTTTTCCCTCAAGTCATCAACACTGGGAACACACAAATGACCTTGGTATCTAAGTACACCATCTCCCCTTTGGGAGATAGCCTCTACAGACTTTTTAAGTACCACTTCCTTCAATTAAACTAAAGTTGAATCAAGACCTTGCTTGGCTTTCACATCCGCCACAAAAGATAATTTTGAACAATTGTGAACCTTAACACCACCCTTGGTGGAGTCCACTAACTGAACACCAAACCGGGCCAATCTATGAAAATCCCGAACCAATTCCTTCTTATCTTCTTGAATATGAGCAACACTACCCATAGATAATCGACTAAGAGCATATGCCACCACAATCACTTTACCGAGGGTGATAGAGAACACTCATATCATAATCTTTCAATATCTCAAGCAACCTTCATTGGCGAAGAGTTAGATGTTTCTAATTAAACACATATTCTAAACTCTTATGATCGGTCAAAACTTCGACATGAATACTATACAAATAGTGCCTCCAAATCATTAAGGCAAAAAGAGCAGCCGCTAGTTCAAGGTCATGGGTAGGATAATTTTTTTCATGAACCTTAAGTTGTCTTGAAGCATAGGCAATATCCTTCCCATTTTTCCTAATCACACATCCTAGACCAATTCTCGAGGCATCACAATAAACAACAAAAGTATCAGTCCTTTTCAGGAAATTCAACACCAAAGCGGAAGTAAGTTTATCCTTCAACTCTTGAAAACTCTTCTCACAATCTTAGAGAAGTAACTTTCTCCTTGAAATTGTTCAAACAAATCATCTATCTTTGGGAGAGGATACTTATTCATAACAGTAACCTTATTCAACTGTCGATAGTCTATCCACATACAAAGAGAACCATCCTTGTTTCAAACAAACAACATTGGAGCACCCCATGGAGATATACTTGGTCGGATGAAACCCTTATCCAATAAATATTTCAATTGTTCTTTCAACTGCTTTAGTTCTGTCAGAGCCATTCGACAAGGAGGGATAGAAATAGGTTGCGTATCTTGGGGAAGGTCAATACCGAAGTCTATCTCTCTTTCGAGAGGAATACCAGGTAGATCATCTGGGAACACTTCCAAAAACTCGTTAACAACGAGGGTCGACTCAAGAGTAGGGTTTCCAGAATCCACATCCCTCACCCTAACTAGATGGAATATGCAACATTTAGAAATCATCTTTCC
Source organism: Solanum chiquidenum (assembly GCA_029582725.1). Lineage (NCBI taxonomy): Eukaryota > Viridiplantae > Streptophyta > Magnoliopsida > Solanales > Solanaceae > Solanum > Solanum chiquidenum. Next base: position 7,058 of record JAJOOS010005949.1, on the reverse strand, counting down.
AGCTTTAAGATTAGAGACAAACTAAACCATTGGCTTAAAACATTCCCCTTCCCATTTTAGGATAGGCTCATTCGGGAAGTGAAACTTTACTACACTGGTTCAACCATCAACAGAGGCATAAAACGAATGCAGCCAATCCATACCAAGGATAACATCAAAATCTAGCATATCAAGCTCTACAAAATCAACAAGAGTAACACTACAGGACAAGGAAATGGGAAATATTCTATAGACCCTCTTAGCCACATTAGAGTCACCAAGAGGAGTAGAGACAAAAAAAGGATCTTACATCAATCCAGAAGCATATCAAATTTCATCACCACATATGGAGTCACAAAAGATAAGGTAGCACCGGGATCAAGTAAAGCATAAAAATCAAGTTGGAAGACTTTAAAAATACCGATAACCACATCAGGAGAACCCTTTTATTCACCACGAGTCTGGAGTGCATATAATCGATTTTTCTTGAAAGCATTGGAACCCGAACCACTAGCAGGAGCTTGCTTTCTCTCTATTCCCTTAGACGTAAGGAGAACCCTCTTATTTACCAATGCTTACGTCTAAGGGAATAGAGAGAACCCTCTAACTTACTTATCCTTGCCCTAGGAGAGACAATCATGATGGGAGCATATCAAGATAGTTGTGTGTACTTCAAAGAATATTCCTTCACACTCGTATTTACTTGACGAAGGTTGATGAACTCAAGCACCTTTGCCTCCCTCATCTCAAGGGGAAAGAACATATCAAGAAAAGTGACTTTAAACTTCTCCCAATCGAGATGACCCGCATCTTCCAGTGTCCCTTCTTTCCATTGGTTGTATAATATTTTGGCAACACCCTTAAATTGATAAGCTGCAAACTCTGCCTTTTCCACCGGCGTCACTCCCATGATCTTCAACACCTTGTAAACCTCATCAATGAACTCTTGAGGATCTTCCTCAACCTTTGAACCATGAAACTACAGAGGTTTTATTCTAGTGAAATCCCTCACTCTAGATGTCGTTGTACCCATATTTGGGTTCACAGGGCCATAACCTCCTTATTGTATTGTGCCATCATGGCTTGAACAAATACTAGAAAAATAACCTTAAACTCTACATTCGTCACTTGCTCGGCCTAAGGGTCGACTGGAGTTTGAGAGGCTTGAAGCGGATCTTCTTAATTTACATTCTCTCCTACATTCCTTCTAGAGTAATCTCTCTAAGTAGTCATATCATGTAGAGCAACAGATAAGGATTAGGAGAGAGACCTTATAGAGTTAAACTTTATCGCACGACTTTAGAATAATGAAAGAAGTAGAGTTTCCTAAATATCTTGTATCCTCTGATTCATAAATGTGTCCCGCTTCACACTCATGAATGAGATTCTACTTGACGTGGCTTATGAGAAATCCTAGGACCTTTCTAAACCTTATACTTTGATTATAGAGTTTGTCACGACCCAAGGTACCCCCTTGGCGTAAAATGGCGTATAAGATTCTGATAGGCCCCATACAAGCCACTTAGCATTCATAAAATAAGAATAGAGTGAAAGAGATAATGAACAACATTTCAAGTCCCAAGAGTTTTATAAAGTAAAGTCGAAGTATAAACACTTGTCTCATTATCCATCTAGTACATATGCATGAAATTTGGGCCTATCCCATACATCATGTCCAAAAACTGAAAGTAAGAAGGAAAACTGAAAACAATGAGAATTCGTTCCCAAAGCATGAGGACTCACGAAAGCTAAAAATCTCTCAAATTGACCTCTAGCCACAAAATAGGGAACCCTGATTGTCGGACCCTATATTTGGGGAAATATGGGCAAGAGTATGTGTTAGTACAAAATATGTACCGAGTATGATAGCCATGAATATAAACTTTTAAATCATGCCAAAATAGGACATTTCATAACATGCAATGACCAAGCTAAAAGATGATATAAAAGGGTTAGAAAACATGAGTCGTAAAACATGGTCAATGTAAGCTAACATCTTTAAGTTGTTTGAACACATGTGAGATACTTATTGAAGTAATCTTTAAGTTGCTTCTAGAAACCTGACCTCCACTCACGGGAGAGATTTCATCTAATTATCCTCTCTTTGCTAAGAATAAATCCCACCAAATAGTCATTTTCTTACTTGTTCTCATTATCAATGGAAGGGTATGTCATCTTTCCAATACAAGCTAGGTCGTAAGTCATCCATGGAAAGGTATCATTCCATGCTATGTTTCATTAGGTTAGCTCCTTATCTTTGATTCATTTAGGTGAAAAGACCTTTCAACCTTAGAATCCTTACTATGTGAGAGAACCATTCACAATCATACTTTCATGTGAATATGAGAAAATCCTTTCAACAACACAACAACAACATTATCATTAATAGTTCACTCTCAAAGCAACCTTCAGACATTTACATAAATTTTGTAAGAACATGTTTAATTTCATAAACTCTTCATTCATAATCCAAAACCCCATCATATGGTCATAATTTGGGCAAACTTGAGAATATAATTGCATGGGGAATCATCATAAAACCATAGAATTTCATCAATCCATGCATAAGAGATCATAATTCCATCAATTAAATCAATAATCAAGAGAACCTATAATGTAGAAGAAAAACCCTAACTCAATTGGGGATTTCTAACTTTGAAAATAGGAGAATTTGGGAACTCCATGAATGGAAGGAATCAATGGATGAAAACTATCATACCTCAACGCCAAAATCTTGCCTTCAATGGGGGAATTGGAGACTTGCCTTGAAACCCTAGGATGAACCATTCTTCATAAATTTCTAGAGAGAGAAATATTTTAGAGAGGAAGAACTTGACCTTCTTTGGTAAATTTAGGAGAATGACTTAAATGGGTAAGTTTCGGGGTTAAAATCTCTTATATAGGGGTTCTAGCTAAGGGAAAATGATTTAGTATCAAGATAAAATAATTAGGAAAAGACCCAATTGTCATTAACTTACAACTATTGCAAACTTCCAGATGGAGGCGCACATGAGCCGTCTAGGGGTCCACGAGCCATCTGGGCAGTCATGTCCCTAGACAAGTGGCCTGGAAAATGTACCCCGAAATTCCCCTCACATCACAACCCACTCCAAGATCCTCCATTACCCTCACTAGCCGCCTAGTGGCTCATGTGGAGGGTCAGCCATAAAGGGGCTACTACATCCCCCTTCAAGGGCATCATTATGCATCATGGTCCTCACCACGAGCCGTCTAAGTGCTAATGGGAGGGGAGCCCTATTTAGCTTGACACACTGAGCCTACACGAGCTACACCACCCCTCGTGGTGCCCTTCACGACTCATCTAGGCCTTGGTGAAGGGTGCCCATGCTCAGTCTTAGCTTGCGACCTCTCACTTGGTCACTTGCTTAGCCTACTAGATTTCGAGGTGTTACATCAGAATTTTCTATATTCTATAGACACAATCTAAGGGCCATAAAAGGAACCACAAACTGTAGATAAGTTCCATATTCAAACTTCGGAGAATTTAAGAAATTTTGGTGAGAATATGAGTATTTTTTCTGGGTCGTAAAAGCTTTTATAAATAATAGACGAGGGCATGGTATATGCGTCGTAGAATATTTAGAAATATTTCTTTTCTCCGCACATCAAAGTCCCAAAACTGAGAAGTTAGCCTAATTCTAAAGGATACATTTTATGGCTCCTAGATTAATCTATGGACCATAGTGTAATGACCTAAATCGGTCATTATGAGTAGGCCAATAGTGAAGAGTTTGGGCAAAAAAGCTTTTTGGGTAGTGGCTTAAATTTGGTTTTGCTTTGTCTACCTCATATGGAATATGGGTTAGGTAAGGTGTAGGGTCATCCAGGAATGGATTGAGTGTAATGTTGATGCTTTGTTGAGATATACTTCTATCCAAGGCATTAAGCAGTCCATAGAGGCATTCAAAATCAAATTCTGTAGGTACGGTTCTTGGAATTGATCTTGGCATGGATGGTATGTGTTGTGACGTAAAGGAACAGGTTGTGATGTTAAAATTATTTTGTAGGACTTTTGAGGCTTTAATGTTTTGTCGAGCCCACTATAGTGGGAGGCGTCCCTCTATAGCGACGCTCATACTTCTATAGCGACACAAAATGGGTTTTAGTGCAAAAGCAACCCCTAAACCGCTATTGTCTGTGCTTTGTGTTCTTAGACATGGGAGGGGAATTTTGGGCTGTTTGCATATAATTTTCCATGGAAATTGCCTATGGAGGTAATATTATTACTCCCCGATGTTTTACATTGATTCTTAAGCCTTACAATCTAGGTTATTAAAGGTTTTGACATGATTCCATGCTGAAAAATGCCCTAAGTTGGGGAAGTTGATAATACATTCTCCTAGGGAAATGATTGGGTTTTATTTTGAGAGTTATTAGGCCATTGTTTGATTGAATCTCGTGTTGTATTTTTTATTTTAGACCATGAACAAGCTAAAGCTTCACAAAGGGTCATTTGCAATTAGACTTCTGCAGTAGATGTTTGGCGCCAGGTAGGCTAGATTTTCTTAATTGAGTAGTTAGAAATGTTTTCTACGGCATGGAATATTGTAGATTTACGGGATGTTTCATGCCTAGGACTTCAGAAAAGTAGTATGGATAGTTAAAGGTTGGTGTTTATTGTTGTTATGACATAAATATATAATGACTAGGGGTGCTTCTCTAGTTCATTACTGTTATTCTTGAGTTTCCTTGTTGCGGTGATTTGGTGTTAATTATAATGTTTAAGTTCTACGAAATTAATGGTTTATAGCCATTTCTAGGACCTGTGGTAATCAAGAGACCAAATGTGTGTTCATAAAAATAGGTCTAGTGTTGGGCTATTGGTATATGCATATAAGTGATAGTTGTATATTTTCAATTTATGTATGTACGCATGTCTACTACTTGGTAGTTTCATTTATGCAATGCATGGTAAAGACATATATGAAGTGACATCATGTAGATAATCTCATGTAATGACCTTATTATAGTGACTTGTGCTTTTAAAGTGGTATTGTTCATTGTGCTATGTGATTGTGAATAATTATTTGTGATTGTTGGTTGGCTCGGGTACCATGCTAGAACACTAACTATGAATGAATCGGGTACCACATTGGCATACTAGCGGTTTGGGTTCCATGAGAGGGCCATGTATGCATTTATGGTTCCATGAGAGGACCGAGTATTTGCGTTTGTGATCATATTGGACATGTTTCATACATTGGTTGATTCTAGATTCTTTTTGATTTCATGATATTGTGACTCGGAGTCTATGTGTTCATAATTGTTATATGTGATTGACATGTGTTTATGGGTATTGTGGGTTGTGCACACTAATGTAACGTTAGGACTTAGAGTCCGGGCTATATTATACTTGTGGTTATAATTGTTTCAACTTATATGTTGTGTTTATGAGGACTCGATGCTTTACTTGCTTCTAAATAGTAGTTCTATTTATCATGATGTTATTGGTTTATTGAAATGGTGGTTGTAAAGTTATACAAATGACTAGGGGTTTAGTGTATGATCAAGTAATGTGATTGGTCATGGTTGTCTAGTATTTTAAAACTTATTTGATAATAGGGATCTGTGTCAAGAGGGATGAGTGGGTATAAGGTGCTAGTTTCATGTACGATTCCAAAAGGATCAGTAAGTTGGTTGATACGGCTAGTGATGACCTTGCGTTCATGAATATTATATGGTGGAAGGTTTAGTCTATGATTTTACATTAGTGGTGGTCTTGTATTCAGGAATATCTATGTGAGAACATGGTTAGGTTATGATCTGATATTAGGTGACATCACAAGTAGACTTGGAAATCCTTAGAGTGATATCACAAATAGGCTTGGGAAGGTTTAGAGTGATATTAGGTAGGCTTGTAAAGACTTAGGGTAACATCACGGGTTGGATTGGGAAGCCTTAGGGTGACTTATATACCGTTAGTTTACGGTATTTCTAATACATTTCACTTACAAGTTGTGTGTGTCTAGGGCCTTTTTGTATTGGTTTTTATCATATTTTGCAGGAAAGATGTTCAGGCGTGGAATTAAAGAGACAGCTGAAAGAAATGTAGAAAAGGGCATCTACGGACGGTAGGTCTATTGACGCTCCGTAGATGGTGGTCGTAGATCAACAACTAAGGCATGGAGGCAAATCAGGGAAATCTGACCAAGTGTGGAACCACGGTGCCCATTGACGGTCCATAGATGGATCTACGGACCGTACTGTTGATCCGTAGATTCATACTGCGAGGGTTCCAGTACCTAATTTTGAAGATTGTAAGTATGGAGCTACGAAGGGGATTGATGGACCGTAGATCGATCTACGGTCCGTACTGCTAGTCCATCGCTAGCTTCAGAGAAGCTGATTTTTGGAAGCTGAAATATTTTCCAAGTACTGGATGACGGAAGGGACTTACGGACCGTAGATCCATCGACGGTCCGTAAGTCAGTCTCGTGGAATGAAGACGCGTACGTGAAACAAACTTTCCTTAATTTGTTTCCCTTTTTATTTAGGATTTGTTTTCTATAAATAGGGCATGTTAATCTCATTTTTGGGGGTTAGTCATTATTATTGTAGTTGTATTTTTGTGACTTGGGAGATAAATTGGAAAACCTAACAATTATTGATTTCCTAAGTTTGTTTTGAAGATTGTGGTTTTGAAATTCAAGTTGAACTTCTGGGTTTATTATTCTCGTTACGTAAGTTCATGATTTCTTCATTTAATATCATGAATTGTGTTCTTGCTGTTATGCGTAACTAAACTCCACAACTTGGGTTGTGGGAACCATGAGGGATTAACAAAGTATGAATAGTAAATAAGCAATTCTTAAATAGTGTTTTGCATGCATTGATAAGTCTTTCGTATACAAGTCTTTTTAACGGTGCGCAACGTTAGAACTCGCCTTGTTGCTACTTGTCGGACCAAGTAGGTAATCAACAAGAAATGAATTATCAACATAGATTTAGTGTGATACTATCTAATAGGCTAGTGTCGATTGGTGCGAAGTAATAACTAAGCCAAACATCGATTATGATGTCTAATATGAGGTAAAGGTAAGGGTTAGTAAATTATACAC